>VUQG01004315.1:33752-43904 GCA_015106755.1 Etia nguti
AATAAGTCTACAAATACTCCACATGAGTTGTTCGTTTTAGCTAGAAGTTGTTTCACCACAACTTAAATCACATTATTTTTTTCTGAAACTGAATAATAGAGACTATTATTATTTAACGTGAAGCCTACAAAACTAATGTAGAGCTCTCAGCAGCAAGGTCTACTGTTAAACATCACTAAACAAGAGAAAATAAGGCAGAAAAGTTACAGCAGTGCAGCAATTTGCTGCTAAAATGTAGCACATTTGGCGTACTGACATATGGTAGTTATCAGCATGATTTGTATACAAGTTTTTGACCTGTCAACTTTGCTAAAAATCTACATAGCATGGGGCTCTAAAAGTAAAGGCAAACTCTGAAACTTCACCTTTCTTACTTCAGACGTTACGAAACTTCACATTTCCCACGGCAGAACAAATCAGAAATTTCCGTGACTGTTGTAAAAATCTGATGTCTATTAACGCGTCCCTTATTTAAAGAGCCGTGACATTAAATGCTGAGTCATTGCTGCGTCAGAGATATCTGAAAGTCATACCTTTCAGTAAGATTTGAGCTCAGCTGGTCCACAGTGTCACACGTGCAAGTTATCCATCCAAGAGCAGCAACAGTAGGATGATTCAGTATTTATCAGATCAAGTCAAAGCCAATAATTGAAGCAATAGAACATGATTCACTCCACTGCTCTACCACGCAACTTGAGCTAAAGGTGTATAAACAAAGCGAACACGTGAAATTTAGATGCATTTTATTTATAGTTTTTCATGTGTAATATAGTCGTGTCGTTAATTCAACATTAACATCCACTCATTCCAACAAAAACCAACCAAAGGGGAAAAAAAACTTCCGATTTTCAGATTTTATTTGTTGACACACGGACGTGAGAAGCCAATGCTTTAACTGATTGATAAATAATGGTGACCACATGTGTGCTAAATGCACCGAGTCACGCAGTAAGCATCGAATGAGGCATTTCGGCTGCTACTATTGCATGTCATTAACAGAAAAAAGCAGAAAGCACAAACACATTGTGTTTCTACTTAACATCAATCCAAAAGTTTACTGCATTTATTTTGTTCTGTAAACCTTTTTTTTTTTAGGTTACCCAGAACATATTTTATCGTGAATTTTTCCTTCAGCTTTTAGTAAAGTTCCCCCTAACACAGTTTTGATCCTCTTAAAATATCCAAATCATGTTTTTGAGTGAAACTAAGACCACTCATACACTTCTCCTCAGAATGATATTTGCCTCCCTTATTTTTAGGGACAGCTGTGCAAAATTTACCCTTTCATTCTCTCTCTTGGCACAGTCATCATCGATTTAGCCTAAGCCCTCGCTTGGCACCGAGCAGCTATTCACGAAGGCTTTAAGTGCAAATGCCAGCATCTAACACTTCCAGGCACCCTGATACTTTGTCAAGTGATATGAAGAGCTGCTTGTCAAGAAAAGAACACTGTCCCACATCTCCCTCTGTGTGGGTGAGAAGCAGGATGGCGCAGTTTGTAGTGTTGTATTACATCAGCTGACAAAGAAACGGCCACTACATCATTCTGTAAACTGCGTTGACAAGATTCTTTGGTCCACATGCAATAACACACAAAAAAAATCCTCAAAGCTACATAAAAACAAGAAAAATTCTTGTTATATGAATGCTTTTATTCCTATTTTTATCTTACCTTAGCTTGCCAGAAGTTACTGGGACCATAATGGCATTAATCCTGCATGTTCTGTGTGGAGTTTGCATGTTCTCCCTGTGCCTGTGTGGGTTTTCTTTGGGTACTTCAGCTTCCTAACACAGTCCAAATAATAGGTTGTTAAGTTGACTGTAAATTGGCTGCAGGTGTGCTAGCTGTCTTTGTTTTAGCCCTGTGATGGACTGCTGACCTGTCATGAGTGTATCTCCCTCTCACCCTATGCCAGCTGGGATAGGCTACAGCTCCCAGCAACCCAAAACTGGATAAGCAGTTAAGTAAATGGATGGAACGACTTATTGGCAGTTGTTTGGGAATCTTGCCAGCACTGATCAAAGAGTCCTAAAGATGTGGATTTGCCTGTTTCAAATGAACTCGCTGAAATGAAAATGTGATATTTAGCTGCAAATATTATTATAAAAAATGACCCAAAATTAATAAAAATTATTATTAGTTTTGCTAACTTGTCTGAGCTGCTGTTGAAAAATGACCTTTTCTTCCCCACCCTGGTTAAAATAGACCAATTTTGTAGTGAAAACAAAACATAAAAAGAAAAAAAAACAAAAAAACTCCTGTCTTTTGGGTCTTCACTTTAAATTAATAACTACAGATGGTTACAAATAATGCATTCAATTTAATTTCAGCACAATTATATACTATAATATTTGCGGGTGCTTTTCAGAAACACCATTAAGAGGTATTAACGGGAGTAAATTTGGCATTGAACTGATGAAAATGGATCTAACATAGTAAAGCAAATAGGATACTGAGAGTATCATTGCCTAAAGGTCACACAGAGTGCGATCAGTGACCTGGAGCTGTAGGCAAAAGGAAGGCCATTACACAGTCAGGGGGAGTGCCTGTATGCGTTTGTGTGTGTGTGTGTGTGTGTGTGTGTATGCAAATTCCTTGTGTGAACAGTAATTTGGTTAAATACAATCATGAAGAGTTGACCTAAAGTTTTTGAAAGGGTTACACAAGCAGCAGTTATGGTTAGAGAAAGTCTCCAGGAAATGAATGCAAGTCTAAGTAACATCTTCTAATGTGATGGAAACACTGTGTGTTTGTTACTGTGTCTGTGTGTAACTACTTTATATAGGAGTAAAACTAAAATTAGGAAATGAGATGCCTGGGAATGCGTGTGCCGTGGTCCCCGCGTCCTCTCAGGTTCTGACCTGCCGTCTGTTTTTCCTCTTTGTGGCAAATTCTGTCCTGGTGTGCTTGCCACCCTTGGTAATGGGGAAAGTTGCCTGACTCCTCTCGCACACAAACAAATACTCACCTACATATTCGGAGACCTTACCTGCACCAGAGAATGTGGAGAAAGAGAGAATAATTGTCAGAAAATACATCTGTGGAAAACAAAGTAGTCTTACATGCAATTCCACATGTGAAAGTAACCATAACCAACCTGTAGCTGCAACCAGAGAGAACAGTGAGGACTATTCTGTCACATGACCCTGTGGCATCTGGACTTGCAAAAACTGAAAACCACTGTTTGAATATCGACTTCGCTAACTTTCTGAAAAGCTGCAAATTCATACCTGTTGTGAATTCAAAAGTGTTAATTAAGGTCTTTGAACTTTTTCTAGAACGTTCAGCTTCTTCAGTCTCTTGCACTAATCGTGAGAGTTTGCAAACACGGATGCAGGGAAGCGTGTGAGCGAGATGTGCAAGAATGAAAGTGTGAGTGTTTGGGCCTGTGATTTACGAGAAGGGAAACTGTGAGAGAAATGACTGCTTGTGCGTGTTTATGTGTGTTAGACATTATCGCCATCCTTTTAAAACATGCTCCAGCCAGCCTAAGACAAGGACATGGCAATTACAGCATACTGGCTAACAGAGGTCAAAGAGCAGCGAGGTCACCTCGGTTGACTTCTAACGACCTGAGCTGTTAATCAGCGAGGGAGCGAAAGCCGTGGCCACCGGCTGTTATTTTATTAGATGTTTCAGCAGAATGGTCACTTTAGCCATGCAGAAGTTATTTACCTTCCTTTAAAGTTTGGCATTTATGTACCAGGAAACTATTACAACACGCTGTGTTCCTTTTGTTAAGTAAAGGCAAGTAAGACTTGCAAATATAGTTGGGTTTTTTTGGAATAGTTTTTTTTTTGCATTGTTTGTACTGTAAAAATCTCTGTGATTTATTTGTTTTGATGATCAGATACATGTATAATTTATAGACAATCAACTGAATAAAAGTCCAACTCACATAAATAAACCCAGGACTAAACAAAACAGGATAAAACTACACTGTCCTGTAAAATAATGGAGAAACTGAACCAATTTGGCAACAATATTTTAAAGGGAAAAAAAGATCAATCTAGTAGCAGAACAATACAAAAGCATACCAATGCACTGTATTAAAGTAAAAAAAATAAATCTTTAAAGAGTGGAGAAAGTTCTTAAAAGCTTAATGATAATGACTAAAAATCATTATTATTTTTATGTCACTAAGGGCAATGAAGTTGCACGTGTCTTCAGACAACATAATCTGTTTTTTTCAAATGAAATGACTTTTAGCAAAAGAAGGGATATGCAAGTAAAATGTGCAAATTGCCGTTTTTGTACTAAAATATACTGAAAAATGATCAGCCTTCAGTAAAATACGCTTTATTTGTGTAGCACCTTTCCTGCAGGTTAGTGCATTTTAGATAACTGACATGTCATCTGCTGGATGAAACAGATTAAAAAGACAAAATAGTTGGAGCATATCTGCAAAGAATATTTGAAATGAATCACCCCTGTTTTATATTCAGTCAGTTTACAGTTATATTTGCAGAATCTAGAAAAAAATTCATCTGAAAAAATGATGCTGTTGTATCTACTTTAGATTTATATAAGTCACATGACTAACTGATGGTCTTGGTAAATGCAGCTCTAACGCTGTGACCGGTTTTCACCTCTTAAACATGATAAGTTCAATGTCACACATATGCCAAATGTTTGCAGAAAACACAGGCAGCATGCAAATCTGCAGCTTTCTCTGAGACATTTATTACATGTGGCTTTTGAATGCTCATTTGTTTTCTTCCGTTAAACTGAGGCAGCGACTCAAAGCCGAGATCAAAGATTGCATGGGAGCTAAGCCGCTTGCCTTTCAGCCATCGCTTTGAGATAATCTTCTGATATTTGCTTGTACTTGTGGCACAATGAGAGTTTTTAAAAAAGCACTAAAGATGAAAAAGAAAATAATTCTTTTGCACCTCTTTTGCTTGGAGTTTCAGCTTGAATAAGGAAAAATGAGAATATACATGTCATAGATCAGTAAGACCTGTATGTAATATGCTGAACCGTTCACTTGAACAAACATTAACTTTGCCAGAGTTGCATGCAGCCCTCTGTAGCGTTTAACTGCAGTCATCCAACAGAATGGCAGCTATGAACAGCATTTATCACTTGTTTGTGGTTATATCTCAAAATGCTACACTGCAATAATCATCACAGTCAGTAGACGGAAAAGCCATCGTCCACCGTTTTTAAAAATACCATGCTGTAACTTTCCATTTACCAATAAACTCAGCAACACACTCCCATTCTTCACATGGCCAACCCCGCTATCACTGTATTTACATTACCCAAAATAAATGACCCTAATCGAGTGTGGCCTACAGTTCCTAAATCAGTGAAAACAGCTACTGCAGCCTGACAACATGTTCAATTTTCCAGCTGCCTCACCTCATTTTTATTCTATGTGTAATGTCCAGTGTCATGGAGCAGTGGTTTCAAGCCCAAGCAAAAGGAATGGAAAGGAGAGGAGGAGGGGCTGAGGAGCAGAAGCGTGCGATGGTTTAAAGCACCATGCATCTTTTCTATCTGAAGGACTCCGCTGGTTACCGAGTCGATGGTTCACTGGGCCATGAAGGAGCCGATTTGTTCTCCTCCCCAAGACAGGCTCTGGATTCAGCTAGCCTGCACTCCTCGCGAAAAAAAAAAAAAAATCCATCTTAACAAGTCATTTAATCTGGTATCGTTTATATTTGTCTTGGGGGAAAAAAACACGTGTAAATGCAGATTTCTTCAGCATCATTTACATTGAACAAACAGATCACTCCACAGGGCCATTCAGACCTTTCCCCATTTGATTAAAGCCAATTCTGGAAACATGGTGTTGAATTAGAAACAAATAAACGGTGAAAAAATATGGATCGCCCAACAGTACAGCTTGTTTTCATGATTTGGTTTTTCAAGTAAGCATTGTTCATTTTTTTTGTCTTGAAAGATGATTTGCATTTTAATTTAGAAAATTCTTTAATTAAAAATGGATTTGGAGGCTTAACAATAATGGCCTGTTGACAAGTTTTGCAGTGCAGAGAGGTGCAACATGTGGATTGATGGGAAACAGTAGAGGTTGTTGGAGGTGGATGGAGAGCACTATAAATCATCTGACACCACTGTCTGAAAGGAATTTAAGCAAAACAGCAGAGGTCTCTTACAAAGTGCCAACAAGGCAACAAAAGGATCCCAGATTAAATCCAGACATTTTTAAAAAAGGGGAGTTCAATGTATCTTGTAGTTTTTCAGAAGATATATGGAAGAAGTTAAATTCACAACTTACCTACAGAGACGCAAACATAAATTTACTGTATGAAGATGGATAACCATCCATTCTCTTCCACTTATTCAATTTAGGGTCGCAGGGAGGGTGGGGGCTAAAGCCAATCCCAGCTGTGATGGATAGAGAGGTGCGGTACACCCTGGACACATCACCAGTCTATTAAAGGGCCAATACAGACAGTGAGACAACCATTCACACTTATGGGCAATTTAGAATCACCAGGTAACCCACTAACTACATGTCTTTGGACAGTGGGAGGAAGCCAGAGTACTTAAAGAGAACAGGTAAACTCTACAGAGAAAGGTGCGAGCCTGGATGGTGGATTTGAGCCCAAGAACCTCAGTGGAGCTTCAACAGTGCTGACCATCACGCCACCCTTCTGCCCCAACACACCACCATATGGTCTTTCATTTGGTCATGTTATTAAAAAAACTGAAAAAAACCTGATCGCGACAAGGTGCATTTAGTTAAATGCTGACATCACCATGCTAATATCAGTGACTGTATAAAAGATGGAGGACATGGCTCCGCTTCTTTCCACAGCGCAGTATAAATCGAGGATGAATTACTGAGAAAACTGAACAGTTTCTCACAGTATTTCTGGTTGACATTCACAAACTGACATTCACAAATTAATTATTAATGGCTTGCTTTTGGCAAACCATTAATAAGTTAAAATTTATGCCTAATTTTTCTATTGTGGAGCAGAGCTATAGCTCCGCATTTGGGGAAGAGCTACACATACTTTAAGTCAGAGGAGGTCTTGCCCCCTCGCCTTTCAGAGGGTTATGCAGATACTAAAATAACTGAATTTATGGTCAGCAGACAAGTATTATCTAAGGAGTTTTCCATTGCATTTTCTGCGGAACCATTTCTCTTTGGCTGTGCTTCCCACATGGACACATTTTACCAGTGCTACCATAAATTTAAATTTTAACCATCTTGGGAGCTTTACCAATAGTAAAAGAAGAAATTTAACAGCTATTTTTTAAACAATTAAGTGTCGCATAAAAATATATTATATACTGTAATTCTTTGGAAACCTAAACCTTGCTAAATTATCAATCTGTGTAGATTAATCAAAAGAAATGGGAACAGATTACATATTTGTTTTTGCAGGCTAATAAAATAAGAGTATTGGAAGTATAGAAATTTGGCATAGAAATAAATAAATAAATATTACTTCAATATAAGCAATCATCTCAGCTTGGCCACCCCTATAAAATTGTTTGGCTTCCCACTGCTTGTATTCATTAGGGGGAAAAAAAGAAAGGAAAGAAAAAAAGAAAATCTATACCAGTAATATTAATGAAAGTCTTTGTTTAACATGCCAACATTTTCTATTTAGAAATATCAGTGTTTTGCAAGTATTTTTAATTATTGTTATTATCATTAAAATATATTTTCTGATTCTGATTATAGGGTTTTATAAAAAAAAGTTTGGATACAACCAATATTTCCTCATAAATATAAAATTTTGGCACTTTACAGTCAGTTATTGTGTCACTTCAAGTAAAAGTAGGATTACCCTATGTATACTCTAAATGTGTGTATGAGTTTTTAAGGCAATCTGTCCAGTGGCTGTGAATTATTTGATCTTTACAGTCCAAGGCCACGCTGTTAACATCACAAAAAGGAAGGGCAGTTTCCCTACTACTTGTAGAATAACAGCAATAAATATATTTGAATCGCAGTATCGTCCAATGTGGACAGCTTTTCAAAAGTCTATTTTGGATCTATCTGCTCTCAACAAGGCTGTACAGCAGCTGAAACATATGCGTGCACCTGCAGAGGTCTTGCTACAGGTGAAACAAGAGTAAAACGGATTTACTGCACTGTCGTCTTTGTGCTCTGTGGCCCAAACAGACCGAAAATGACTCATTCAGAAACTCCCCGGTCTGTCAGTGGACACACTGTCAATCCATCATATTGATTATGTAGTCAGAGTTGATGATTGTTTACAGGCCAAATCAATAGTTAGTGCGAATTGTAGTCACAGCTAACCCACACACATGAATGGAAACAGTCTCATATTCTGGTCAGTCTGGAATTTTAGGAAGTGTGGCTGCATGCAACCTTGCACGAATCTATACACAGACGTATAATACACATCTAAAACAGGTCAGCTTGTGTGTGGGAGTGAACATTACCAAAAACATATTTCCCCATATGTAAATGTCCAACACTACACAATCCCAAGTGTGTGTTACCATGTAAAATTCAGCACTTTGTCTATCAGTATACATCTCATAATCATCTAGAGCTTAACTTACATCTCTCACTCGCATTTAAATCTTAATTTCATTAGTTGAATTTCAATCCAATAGTAAGTCTACAAGCTCTCCTTATATATATAGCAATCTTGGCGGGACAGAATTAATGCATCTTTTAAATTAAATGAACTGCAAACAGCCCTCAAGCTATTTATTCCCTTTGGAAAAATTAAAGCTTTATTATGAGATGTCCTTTATGACTCTTGGATTAATTGTTATTTTATGGAAACCTGCTGCTGCTGGTTGACTTTCTATTTATGTATTTATATTTGTTTGTGCCTGACTATATTGATTAAATAATCCCCTGTATGCAAGGTACATGTTTGCCTACACATCAGTATGAGTAGCACTAGTTCCCATCGTGTGCGTAAACTGATGGGTAATTTCTATTTAGGTCCATTAACGGCAGACAAAACATAACGCGACAGAAACAAAGCTGAAATAATTAAACCACTTAGCAAAACACAACTCATTAGGGTCATTATTCCTGAGAGTCTTCTGTTTTGGGTTTATTTAGATTGAAGGTATTATTTAGGAAACTTCCTCAAATGGTTGAAAATTTGCATCTGGATTCTCACAAGATTAAGAGACTTAAAGGTATGAGCCTTACTGGGATGGCAGTTGATTTAGATTGCTAAATGTTCTACGAGGAGCTACTGATCTGATGAGTGACAGATGAATCATCTAATTGCCTACTGATTTCTTTGAGATTAGCTACCTGCAAGTGCCTTTCATAGCTACATTTTCTTCACAAAGTTGGCAAGAGTTGTGTAATGGCATGCTAACTAAATAGCTAGGTACTGGGGCTCGTTTTCTGCTTTCCTCTTCTTCGTTCCCTATATCCTGGCTTGTTAATCTAGCACAATGAGAAAGTGCAAGGAGAAAGAAGTGAAACTCTGAAAGTGATCTTGAAAGCTTGATCAGCTATGATTGATTAATTTTATGGGGTCATTGCTGGAACTTTCTTTTGAAATAAGCAGGGTGAAGCTTAAGGTATATATTTGCTAGTACAAAATTAGTTTAGTTATTGGTGATAATTCGTAGAAGATATACAAATGAAAGAGCACGAACATTTATATATTACTAAGAAGAGATAGATCACCTTATAATTCCAAATAACAGTTTAAATTGCATATAATGGCTGTTAGTTTAGTTTAGCTCATTATGATCCCCATTAGCTGAAGCCATTCTTCCTGGGGTCATTGTAAACAGTGCACCATAGAACATACACACATATACAACATAATTGGGCTGCATCAATTCGTCGACGTAATCGATGACATCGACTATAAAAATTGATGGACGAGGAATTTTACTGTTGACAATATTCAATTCAATTCAATTCAATTCAATTCAATTTTACTTATACAGTGCCAAATCACAACAGTCGCCTCAAGGCGCTTTATATTGTAAGGTAGACCCTACAATAATACATACAGAGAAAAGCCCAACAATCATATGACCCCCTGTGAGCAAGCACTTTGGCGACAGTGGGAAGGAAAAACTCCCTTTTAACAGGAAGAAACCTCCAGCAGAACCAGGCTCAGGGAGGGGCGGGGCCATCTGCTGCGACCGGTTGAGGCGAGAGAAGGAAGACAGGACAGAACAAAACTATTTTAGTGTAAGTGCTCTAA
>VUQG01004318.1:20290-31041 GCA_015106755.1 Etia nguti
TAAGGTAAATCTTTGAATGCTAAAGTATAAATTTATAAGAAACACATACACACACACACACACACACACACACACAAAGAGGATGTCGGCCAGACAATGGATAGGTCTCAGGAGTCTTAGTGTGGAACGGAGGCCTTACCATACTTTCCACTTCCTATTCCCTGCTCTGATTTAAAGATTTTTTTCCACCATATTTCATTTTAAAGCATATATATTCTCTATATATTCAACGCCATATTTAAATGACTTTTACATCCCTTAATGTCTGTCCACCATCAATAAAAGCAACGAAGAAGCAGATTTTATATGCGAGGGTGTGTGTTTGAATACAGGACAGGTGCACGAGTGTGTGAATGAGTCTTTGTGCGAGGTAGGCAAGTGAAGCTCAAACAGAGTCAGAAGTGCAGCCATGGGGTGAAGAGTTCAGACAGAGAGTAAGTAAAAAGCAAAGGGACAGAAAAAAAGAGGAAAAATACAAAAACAGAGTATAAATGTTTCTGAAAGGTTCAAATGAATGTGTTTGTCAGACCATGTGAAAGACATCGGTCTGGACTTTCATAACATTCAGAAGTGAAACGAGAGGATGTTTACTCAAGACATTGTGAAAATCAAAACAACTGCTGCTGCTGCTCAGTGTCTTTTTGTACATTTTTTTAAATGAAATTGCTGTTATTGAATTTGCTCTTACACTAATTACAAAGAATCCTCACTGATTTTCTGACTGACTTTGCTGCAGATGAAATTCAATCACATGCAAAACTTACTGACAGATTGTAAATCAGGGAAAAGTGAATCTGTACATCAATACATAACTTCACATGTCTGTGTGAAGTTGTGCATTGAAACGTCCCTTTAGTGACTGACTGTCTCACTACAGTTTAATGAAACACTGTCTTCAAGGTGAGAGTAATCCAAGCTGAACGTATTCACTACGGTTGCACCGTTTTTGGGTTTTTTTTGTAAAAAAGGAGTCAGTCTTGATAAGTGTAACTTCTACCTACTCCTGCTCAGGTATAGCATGTAGCATGTACTTTATGGAGTGTAAGGACCTTAAGGAATTATACTTTTATTACTTTAATGCTTTTATTTGTTCTCACCCCCAACCAGTCGTGGTAGATGAGCCTGGTTCTGTATAACTGGTTCTATATAACATCTTTATTAGCAACAAGAGACATGTCTATTTTTTACTGGTTGATCTTGGTTGTAATTTTCAGTTTGTTATATTTAGAAAAAAAAAACCAATTTTCCTTCAATACGCCACAAAAAATATGTTTTTTTTTTAATATGGTTCAAGAATTCACATTAAATACCATGTGGGCATTACTGGGTGGGGAAAGTGTGGGAAATTTCAGGGACATTTTTCCTATTTTTTCTTCCCTAAAATGTATTTTTACTCTCACAGTGCTCCACAGATGCGGTTCTGTTTTTTTTCACCACGTTTCCCATTTTTGTCTTTGTGTTTGCCCGGGGCACTGAGATAATGGTGGAAACTTAGTGTGAAAGTCATCTAAGCACATGCTACCACAACACATGATTATTAGGTTTTGTTGGCTTTTTTTTTTTTTTTCAGATCTAACGCTATGCGCAACAGTACGAGCCACGGATGAATGGAGCAGAGAGATGGGTGAGGAGAATGGGGAGAAAGAGCATGAAGGAGCAAAAGGGAGTGCGAGAAGGAGCAGTGCCCAGTGCTATTGTCCTGTCTGTCAGTCGCTGGAGGGAAAGAACAAAGAAAACTGGTGGGCTGTGGCGTATCACATGTCTGTCTCACTCTTTCTGACTCTTTGCTCTGTTATTCTCTCGCACTCTCAGTATTCACTCCAGGAGATGTGTGACTTCTCTGCATTTGTCCTGTCTTCCAACCTCCCCCTCCACAATTCTTCTCATTCCTAGTCTTTTAGCCTAATCATCTTTCCTGCTGTCTCACTTTGTTTACCCCCTCCGAGATATAAACGTTCTCCTCAGAGGCAGGTGGGGTCAGAGCAGGTGGAAGGCAGGACTTTAGGTAGGCACAGGAAGAAAAGAATGAGGAATGGTGGGGGGAGGAGACCCCAGACTACCACAGAGGAAAGGAGGTCGCTGCAAGGCCAGTACATCCCACACCTGTCCCTTGGTGCCAGGGAGGGGCAAATAGGAAGATTGGGGAGATGGAGGGGGGACACACCTGTCCCCTGAGGAGCTTGCCTTTTGGAGAAATGACTGGAAGAGCTGAAAAGGGAAGAAAGGGAAAATGTAGAGAAATACACTTGTCACCTGACCTTTGATGGGGCATGAGAAAAGCTGTGTGTAATGCTTTTTGAAACAAAGGAGATAAAAAACAGAAGAGCATGAAGAGCATAGACATTGGACAACAAAATTATTAAATCACTGGTAGCTCTTCACATATATTTTATTTCTCTGCCTTGGTCCACAGATCATCCTGATGGTTCTCCCTGTTGTTTACTTCTACCATCTGGTTCCAAGATGGCATCTATATTCATTGGCCACCCAGCACCGTAACATGGAAAAAGTTAAATAATGAAATGTTTAACCAAATGGATCTATTGTTATGGTAACAAATCGGTGCTCGGAGAGACATGTGCTGGACTACTGCTAATTTCCATGACATAATAAACATTCTGTCTCAGCTTTCGGAAGTACAATGGCGAACTGGCCTATGAGCGAGGCTCATTTAAATTAAAATCCCATTTGTTTAGCTTCTCTTCTCTTCTCTTCTCTTCTCTTCTCTTCTCTTCTCTTCTCTTCTCTTCTCTTCTCTTCTCTTCACACACTAAAAAAAAAGAAAAAACATCTTTGTGGGAGAATTTTTCCCCTGTAAAGTTGAGGGAACATTTGTAGCTTCCAGAAACAGTCCAATAAAAACAGACCTCTGCCTCACTTTCTGTCATCTCTTGCTCTCTTGCTCATTTTCACTCTCTCCCTCTCCTTCTATTTTCTTTCAGCCCCATATTTCTATCTCAACTTGTCATCCCTTCAAAAAAAAAAGAAAAGGTCGTACCATTCCAGCCTGTCTTATTATGTTGAAACAGGATCACGCTGCCGCAATGTCAAGAAGTTGTACGACTGCTAGTGTGTTCTCATGCCTGGTGTTTATTCACCAAATAAAGATACCTCATAAAGGGAGTTACAAATACAATGAAAATGAAAAAGAATGTGGGACCTTGGCCCACACATTTCCAGTGGCCTTAAAGCTTGATTTGTAGAGCTAGGTTAAATCTACACTGCTGCCATGCAAGAACCATAAACCTTAAACTGCAGGCTACGTCAGCCCCTGATGTGCACCTTTACAGAAAAGTAACTGTGCGTTACACCGATGCATTCTACAACAAGTGTGATGGGTCCACCTGATTAGCTATGTGCTTTGTAAGCGTTTGATCACAGACAAATGCAGGTAATGTGAGAAATATATAACCATCCCCTCAATGATGGTTAAAAAAACTATAAACTGGTTTTCCCTGTGCAGCCCTAAATCACGTGCTGGCACCCACTCATCATGCAGTAACTCTGTTTTCAAGGCAACATGAACATGAACAACAGCATATTTACAAATAACTGTCCTTACTATTATTCCTTGCTATTCATACTTCCGTCATGCTGCTTGATGTTTCACTTGCCCTGTTTGAGGCCATGTGAAGACAAGTCCTCAGCTTCACTGCTTTTTATTGGATATTTTATTACCTGGCGAAGGAACAAGAGCTGAACATTAGCCACTTAGATAACGCTGCTGTATTTGCGGTGATGTTGTCATCAGTTTGCACTGGCCCTATAAATGCTGTGGAAAAGATAAAGAATAAAAAGTGGTGGGACACAGTTTTGTTGTAGTCAGCGACTGCTGAGATGCCCACATTTAAACTCAAAATGTCACAGATGTAATGATAACGCAAAAGTGGCATTGCTGAAGAAGCACAGGCTGGTTTAATGTGAGCTGTTTGGGGATTACTACTTTCTTATCTGGTCTTTCTTTGAGGATCACAGCACGTCTTTGTTATGTTAATCCAGTAATTCCCTGCACTCACTTACTGGGGCTAGATCAGACGGTACAGACGGGGACACCTACCTCTGAGTTGATTACTTAGGCCTCTTGTTCAGCTGACATTACACGTGTTTGATGACAAAAGGATCCACATCCAAGAGAGGCTTTAACTGGTTCATGTGTATCTCCCCAGTCCTCTCTCCCACTTTTTCCCTCCATCATGTCGCGTGCGATTGATAATCAGGCTTCTTCACTCAATAGTTAGAATCATTCTGAAAACCTGCTAAGATTTCGAAGAATCTTCCTCAGGGACACAAGACAAACAAAAGCCCTAATATGTCACAATGTGTTACATAATACTTTCTAAATGTGTTTTCATATTGAACTTCTGCTGCTTTCTATCAGAAGAAATTAAGATTGGCATTCACATTAAGGTTCAGAGGGGAAACCCATCTAACCTAATTATGTGAAACCATTATGTCATGCATGACTCCACTTTAATTTACCACAACTTTGCGAACAACAGGGAATATACAGCACGAGTGTCGGGAATCACTGGCAAACTAGTCCCAGCACAGTGTATGAGGAATTAAGAGATATCACTGCTACCTTACCTTTTTCTTATTGACCTGCTCACCCCCTCTACCTTTTGTACAGATTACGTATCTCTGACTAGCGTACACTCCTCAGCTTTAAAGCCAAACTGGTCTATGAAATAGTTGACTGATCCCTAAGAGGATGAGAGAAGTGAATTTGTGCAAGGGAAAAGAAACTCTTTTTATCCACCATCATCTCTTTTTTCTGTTCCTTGTCTTCTCCACACCTTCCTCTTTTCTTTTTCTTTAACAGCTCTTGTCAGTGAGGCATTTTCTCAGTTTCTTTAGTGTTTCTGTTGTACCGAACTCTTCCTTGTAAGGCCTCACTGGTTGTCTGCCACTTTATTTCAGGGGAATCGGTTCGTTTTCTCATAGGTGAGTGGAAAAAAAGGCAGATCCGGTTACAAACTATTAAAAAAAAAACCCACACACAGTACACGGAACTTAGGACATTTGAGTTTTCGTTCACTTTTTAAAACATGGGATGATTATCACACATTTAATCCACTTTTTTTTTTTTTTAAAGCTCCTGGACAGATACCATGTCACCGTTATTCACAGAGAATTCAGGTCCAGAACTGTGCTCACTGTGTAATCACTCCTAAACCACTATATGTTACCAAATCTCTATTAAATCTATATGTGGGTTAAACTACAATATTATTTTCATAACAAATCTGCTGTGACATTACAATTTCTTATTTTGAGACTCATACCAGATTTTAGCTCTAATACAGGATACTAAAACTACCCTATTAGGTTACTAACGCTAGTTTCCATTGTTAGTCCCTGTATACTCCCTCATACCACAGCTAAGTAGTGCCAGGCCTGTGGTAAACCCAAGGAGAGAACAGATTTACAGAGAGAGGTTGGGTAAGGGTATTGATTACAGTTTATCTTTTTATTTTGCCCAAATCAGGAACAGAGACGACAACGGTTTGTTGTTTTTGACACAACTGCAGTTTTTTGTCTATTACTTTTAAGTGTCATACTTTTAAACATAAGGGAAAGCAAGTTATTCATAAACAAATATACATGGTTTTATGCTGGCTGATAACATCGCTCCACTGACTATTTATTGACAGGAAGCATTCTAGCTTTAACCTTTCACTCCTGCCACTGACCAGATATAATCTTTTGACCCCTTGCACTTTCTTCTTCCTCTTTCCATTTGTTCTGCCACAAAATAGACAATGCGAGAGAAATTTTCCCAGCTGCTGACAGAAGAATGTATTTGTGTTTTGTTTTTTTTTCTAAAACATTACATTTATACCATATTCCTCATCAGTTAATCAATTTTATTGTCTGTCAACACAGACTGATAGCTGCTTTACACAGATGTCTGGTAATGGTGTCAACTGCCATAAAACATTCAGAGGTTTTTTTTTAAAACAGTGTGCGCCCTTCATGTGTAAGTATATATTTTTTGTTTGTATACACTCATAACTGGAAGCAAGAAGCTTGGATGATTTATGGGTATTCAGTTTTATTTGTGAGTTTCTTAGTGTGTGTTGTCACACACTGTGACAGCACTTGATAGGGGGTTTAGGTGGGATTTGGGTCAGAGACGGGGAGATGCTCTCTTTTCAAATAAAATTCAAAGTGTCTTTATGGTCATGTTTGACCTCGAAAACTCCAGTGCGTTTCAGTGTATGAGCTTTCATCCAGGAGTTAAACACAGTTCCTGAAAACACTAGATCTTTTCTAGTGGTGTTCCAATAATAAAAATCCTCTAGCTAAGAGTGGAATATTCCACCAGTGGTGCTCCACCAAAGGAGGAAATTTTGAAACCTTGACAGGTGTAGGAGTCCAAAGGCATTTTGAATCTTATTCAAAATGAGAGCGCTTTGGAGTTCTTTGATTATTAAACCTATATGCACCCAAAGAGCACCTCAAACCAAAACAATTTAAATCAAGGAAGCGCTTTGTCTCTGTTGAGGACTGTTCTGCTAGCTTCTGTCTAGTAACCCCACCGCCCTCCACACACCATCTGTGTGGAAACCTTTTCCTTCCAGAAAATGGACATAAAGTAAATGCAGATAGGATTGTGGGGTGAGCTTGATTGCATGACCTATCCCATGTGAGGTGATGGCTCAGTGGATACCCTTCCATATATCTGACTGACCATTTACCTGCCTAAAGTTGATATGCATATTTGCTACCCACCAGTACCCACCCAGGATTAGGGTCTGGGTGTTTTCAAGTGTTTTCAAGCTGTGTTTAACTTAATCAGTGTCACTGATGCCTGATGTGTACTGTCTTGGTGCTATATTCTGCAGCAAGGGCTTTCCATGTTTGTGGAAGAACACAGCCATATAACTAAATATGACTTACTGCCAGTGGAAACAAAAATGGTCTTTTGACTATAGTAATCCTGGCTGAAAATAATATTTGGGGAGATAATTTTAGAAGAAAAATGTTTCAGACCAGTCTGCAGCACAGAAGAGCAAATAATTCTTATATACAAAACAACATTCATCTAAGTTTGTCAGAGAAATATGATGGAAAATATGGATGTTTCTGCTCTCCCTGCCTTTCTCTCAGTGGATAAAAGCTAAAACTTGGATAGTTAATACAGAAGAGTCCAGGGCCAGTCTGTCTTTATCTAATTCATCCTCTATGTGTGTGAGTTTGTGTGCATGCTCAAATGAGAAACACTTTATCACAGAGTCGAAATAGCTCACTGTGTGTGAGCATGCAGGGTGTATTAGTGTTCCAATTATTTCTGCTGGGAGTGATTAGGCTTCTAGTGAGTCTACAGGAATCCAGGGGTCATATAGGTTACCACTCCATACTCCCCTATCCCACGCACAAATACGCACACACACACACACACGCTTATACAAACATTCCTTTCCCCATAACTCAAAGTTTTGCCTTTCAAACTGCATTTTCAAATAGTCGCTGCAACTCTCAAGATCTAAGAAAAACAAAAGCATGAGGATAAGAGTGGCTACTGTTTCCCTAGCAGCTAATCCTCAGCCCACACTGTGGCAACATTCGGGGGAGGTGGTCTGTTGAGGGGTCAGTGGGCAGGTCAGCAGGTCATGGTCCTGTTTGAGGTGAAGCTATGGGAGAGGATGATTGAAGCACTGACATGAAGGGACTTAAATACACAGCAAAAGGAGAGTGGGGGTGGGTGGGGGCTCTTTTTTTTTCTTAACAGGAGAAAGAAAGCGTGGGGTAACCCTTACAATTTAATGTTCCTCACTGTACCTCCTGGAGAGAAGACAAACTACTTACCTTGAGATAAGTTAGGTGGAGACAGGGCATGGAGGGTAAAGAAAGACACAAAGAGAGATTCAAATGGATGAGAGGAGTGAGAAGGATGTGACAGTGGATAAGGACAAATAAAAGAAGAACAGAATGGCTGACCTTTCGATTACACTGTGGTGCTTTTAAGAAGATCAGAGTGACCAAAACTTGAGATTACAACTTTAACTGCCACTCTGACCCTACTTACGTGCGAGCACCTTTTGATTCTTAGATTTCTTCTATCTTCTTTCTTGTGTTTCTTTCTCCTTATGCACTCAAACTGACTTGCTTTCAGGTACCTATGTGTGCACGTGAAGGAGGACAGTTTGTGCAGCAGCTGACTGAGATGACAGCATGCTGTGCATTTATGTGTGGTGAGGATACAGTGGGGAAAAAATTATTTGATCTCCTGCTGAATTCGTAAGTTTGCTCACAAAACACAACACATAAAAGTTATGAATTGATTTGTATGTTAGTGAATGAAATAAGCATTTGATCCTAAAGCAAGAGAAACCTTTGTTGTCAAGCACAGCCGTAAGACATTTCTTGTATATGTCACAAGGTTTGCACACACCTCAGGAGGGATTTTGGCCCACTCCACTTTACCAAAACTCTCTAAATCCTTTAGTTTTTTGGCTGCCGCTCGGCAACTTGCAGCTTTAGCTCCCTCCACAAATTTTCTATAACATTGTGTTTTGGTGACTGGCTAAGCCACTCCATGACTTCATTGTGTGATTTTTCTTTATGTTTTGGGACCTTGCTATGCTGGAAGACCCATCCACGGCCCATCTTCAATGTTCTGGCTGAAGGAAGGAAGTTCGCGTCCAAGATTTTATGGTACACGGTCCCATAATTGGCCTCTTAATGTGGTGAAGTCATCCTGTACCCTTAGTAGAAAAACTGTCTCAAAGCATAATGTTTCCACTTCCTTGCTTGACTGTGACGACGGGTTCTTTGGGTCACACTCTGACCACAGCACTTTCTCCCTAACACTCTCTGAGTCATTTAGATGTTTACTGACAAACTTAAGACGGGTCTGTACATGTGCATGATAAAGTACAACTGCAACAAAAATGTACATTTAATACAGCAGGGTTAAGACCTCTATCAACTTAAAGTTATGTTATTGGTTTGTTTCTTTATAATTTCGGGTATTGATGGTGTTGTGGTAAGAATTATTTGTGTTCTAAGTACTGTTGGGCTAAGTGAAATGGAGAAAAAACTGCATATATACACATGCACTAAAGCCTGGGAGCCTGTTGAAAGTATCGGTGTGATGAGACAGCGATTGAAAATCCAGGTTCTTATGACTACACAATTCTCCTTGGAACATTGCTGAATGTACACATACATTCATGTCTGTGGAAGCCAAAAAACAAGTAAAGTCATGGTTGCCTTGACTGATGTCATGGTTGTAGTGGGAGTGGTGCCTGCCGACTTTAAAAGAGTTTTGTCCTCTAATCTCTGGGCTATCTGGAGCAATTCAGGGCAACAAATGTTAAAAAAATATTACTTTAGCTTCCATAGAGACGAGTTAAAAATAAAATCGATGTTGGCTAAGAAGCGAGGCATAAAATCCTCATTCTTGTTCTGTGTTCAAACACAATGTGTCAAGTTATAAATTATAACCTCCACTTTGAAAAGATCGTCTACTCACGTATCTCATGTCTGTTCGCTTCCGCCAGGTGTTGATGATGTACAGCTGTCTTTTTTTTCTTTTCTTTTTTTTTAAAGGCATGACACAACAATGACTTGTTCGCTGCCTGTTTACTTTAAAGTACAGTGCAGGGGTGTTTTAAAAACATGTAAAAAAAAAAAAAAATCTGGCTTTTAGTAACAGAAAGTGGTCATTACCTAAGCTTTGCTGTATATATATACTTGATTTTTAAAGCCGAGGAACGTTGCTGTGCCAAATGTTTTGCATCTTGTATTTCTATGCAACCTTTGGATGAGTTTCCAGCATGAAGTCATAATGATCTGGCCGTGGAGTGAGAGCATTTAAGGGTAGAAGTGTGAACACGTCCCGCCACACACCAGTGGTTAGATTCAAAGACACAGGGTTATAAAATTACAACCTCGTCTGTTTAGCGCATGCAACAACTGTTGCCAGGAAGAACACACACTTAAACTCACACACACGCTCACACAATACAAACAGTGCAGTTTGATATGTGGTACTAAGTCAGTTCAATCCATCCGACATAGCAAACAGGTCTGGCCCAGATGTGGCATCAAGCTGGCACTTCTGACTGACTGGTGTCATGGCAGAGTGTATGTAAACCAGATGTGGGCCAGGTCTGGCAATGATGGCACTATTTATGTTCCTATTTTCCTATTTTAGTTAGAAGACCCAAATGCCATGTTGCAATACTGTACTGCTATGGTAGCCAATGTTTCAAATGCAGGTTTGACAAGTTTGTAAGTGTACACTTTATCCAAAACCTAGTAACGGTTTACTCACGTTTACCACTGGGTGGCTGTAGCTCAGGCAGTAGCGCAGGTCACCTACTGATCAGAAGGTTAGTGGTTCGATCCCTGGCTCCTCCAGTCTGCATGTCAAGAGTGTGAGTATGTATGAATGTAGTTAGGAAGCACTCAGTTAAGAGAAAGTGTGTGAATGTGGCATGTTGTATAGAGCACTTTGAGTAATCCGGGAGAGTAGTAAAGCGTTATATAAGTCACTGTCTGAACAGAGTTTCGTCATGTTACTTTTGCACTATTATGTTCTGGCACATGTTGTTATTACATGACTTGATTAAGGTACACATTAGGCTGATATCTGGGGCCAGAGCTGAAACTGTTCTGGGCCAGCACAGGGCCAGTAGTGTGTCTACAACTGGCCCGCGGCTGCACACAACTTACACATGGCCCACATACCGCAAAGAATGACGGCCCTTTGGTGGCCCAGATCAGGTTTGCCAGAGGTA
>VUQG01004319.1:0-12446 GCA_015106755.1 Etia nguti
GCCTGTGGGGGTTTTTTTTTTTTTTTTTTTTTTTAGCGAAGCTGAACAGTCGGAGGGTTTTGGGTTTTAGGACCTCCGTGCTGAGATGGGCAGGATAAAGAAGGGTGTGATGGGACCGGAGCCGGGACGGAGGTGTGAAGTGTCTTATGGGGCAGGAATGGAGTGTACTGGGAGGGGGCGATGGCATCCCGTCTCTTTCAAAGGCTAATCAAAGAAAGCCGATGGCTCCGGTCGTTCTGGAGTGATTATCACATGTTTGAAGCTTTTGTTAATCACAGCAGTTAGTCACCTGGCTGATGGAAGTGGTCGTTTCACAGATATCAGCATCACTAATGTGACTTTTCTGTAACTCATAATGATTTTGTTGCATGTGACGAAGTTCTGGGTCACATGGTCGGCAGCCTCAGACTGTAACCACGTGGCACAACGAGCTCTGTAATTTGGGCCTTTTTATTAGACAAAGGGCAGCTGTGTTCAGCTGCTGAATTGACTCTGACCTTTGACCTTTGTGTTGGGTTTATCTGAGTGAGTGCTGTGATGAGTAAGGCTTTTATAGGAGGAGTTATAAAACGATAAAGCTGAGGGAGGAGGGTTTCTGTTTTGTTTTTTTCTTCTTAAATGAGTCCATCTTTGGTTCTGTGGGAATGAAAAGTGGAGCCTTGAACAGAAATCTTATCCCATATTTCTTTCCACTGAATCCATTTGGTTGGTTGGTTTGGCTGCCATCCATATCCGGCTGCTTATCAGCTGTTGCACATTAGGCCCAAAACATACCAGGCTGTGAATCACTGATGGAGGACAAAATGGGGATCTGTTAACAGGCTGTAAAATGGCTGGTTGTGATTTTTCTGTCAGTAAACGGTCTTAAAAAAACTCTCGGGACTTCCACTCTTTGGCTTTCACCGAGTTTTCCAGGCCGTTTGCAGGCGTTTGCGGCCTCCCCCCGAACCACAGCGAGCTCTGCTGTGAAGCACGTAGCCGGACTTTGTGTCGCTGCAGCTCATTCAGGCTGTTTGTAATGAACACATTCAGCTTAATTTGAAGGAACGATGATAATCTGTCCACTCAGGCTGTTTGTGGCAGTGTTTCCAAGCAGATAAAGGCTGGCTTAAATTAATTTTTAACTTGAGCTGAAGTGGAGGAAAAAGAGTTTATTTGAAGAGGAAAAAAATCATAAACAAGATATCGCAGGACCTTTAAAACTGCAAAATCCTTGAAACAGACACTGTGGAAGATTAATGCAGTTCAGGTGAAAATGACAAGCAAAAAGGGCAAAGTTCACATAAATAAAACAAACCTTAAAATGGCTACAATAAGAGTGCATTAATAAGTGAAACTGGATTAGTTTGTTCATTTCATTGTACTTTATAATCTGTCAGTAAAGTTAAAAAGACAAAATGATTAAATAAATGTTGAGATTTGATTGGATGAACACTCTGAATATACACGTTCCTGAATGGTTAATTCATAAAAACGGGAATCAAGGCTGAAGTATAATTTTGGGAACCAAAAACTGGTAATAACAGTAAATATAGATTCAAATATAAATCTACTAATAGACTGTGATCTATTCTTATAGATTAAGTTACAGGTGTATATAAAGTACTTCAGGTGGCTTTTTGTAATAAAGTAATATATCCCTCTGGAGGATATAAACGGGGGTTTAGGAGATCCCGGTCAAGCCTTTCTTATTCCTCATACACAGTAAATGAGTGTGTGACTGCTAACAGTGTAGCATCTGCCGTGTGGCCTGTGGCTGTGAATGAGTGGACCGCTCAGTAAAATGAGTGAGCGCTGATTTTCATGTCGATTTGTTACGTAACCTCAGCTCAGGCACTCCTCTGTCCTTTGTTTGCCGGTCCCTGCTGGTTTAGAAGATGTTTAGAAGTGCACACACACGCACGCACACACACACGCTGTGTTCCCTACCGAGCTGCTTTCAGGCTGACGTTGGACAGTTGGGACACAAACAGACTTCCGGTGCTCATCCTTGGCTCTGTTGTTTGTTTTTCCTGGATTTGGAACACGGTGGTTGTTTTTGTTGGGGCTGGGCCTGAACCCCGTCCCAGCTCCGGGAAATTATAGTAAAAGTGGAATATGTCGCATATGTGACGGTAACATCGGAGGCCTTACGTAACTCAATCCTCGAGCTTTTGATCTTTTCTGTTCTCCCGAATAAGCCGGGCCTGCCGGGGCAGGCCTCAGTCAGCCTGAGAGGCGTACACTTCTTTTCTTTTAGCCCTCCGGGACGCAAGCGTCCAAGTTACACCACGCAGGGGTTAAAGGTCAGAGGAACTGGGAAGGGAAGCTTTTTCAACACCCCAGGACACGGAAGGACAAAAACATACTCTTGCTTTTTTGTTTGTGTGGCGCTTGAAAAATGCAAGAGAAGAAAGTGTTCCTGTTTTTAGAAAAAGGCCCACATCCGCTTCAGCCTGAAGTCTGCGAGGACAGAAGAAGCCCAACAGCAGTCTCGCTGGTTTGGCCCGAGCTCCGATTCGAGCGTATGTGTGTGCTTAGAGTGCTTTGGCTTCACTGCGGACGAGGCAGGGATGTGGCGGCTGCGTCGCCGAGGTTTTGCCTGCCGAGCTGACCCACGTGGAGGAACGCATTCCTCAGTCCGACACAATGCAAAACACACACGAGGTTTGGGTCCGTCACCATTTACCTTGTTTCGCTGATGTTCATGTTGTGACTGTATGTTGACGGTGTGCTAATCAGTGAAGGACAGAGGGTTAATTTGACTGAGCGGTATGATAAAGCTGACCTCAGATCTGTTTATGTCCAAATATAGCCAAAAGGCCAAAAGTTTCCTACAAAGTCAAGTAAAAATAGCTCAGATGTTTACTTAAATGCACAAACAACAAGTATTGCTGATTTGTTTCCGATGGATTTTTCCTGTTTTCCTACTCGCAGGCTGATCTTTAAGCAGATAGGACCCCTCGGTGTCTTCCCTATAGTCTATTGGCCTGTAATGTCTGATTCAAGGCAGCGATATGCTGCCTGGGGGAGTGACATTAAAGCGCTGGAAGATGAAGGACGCAAGCTTCAGTAAGAGCTCGAGTCGCTGCAGGCATCCGGCCTTTTTTCTCCATTAGTTGAGGATTCAGTCAGAGATACAACAGGATGAGCTCGGCGGCAGCAGGAAGTGACCAATAAAAGCTGCACAGATAAGATCAAACTCTCAGGAGGGGCTCATCAAAGCTCAATTAGCCCCGTCAGCCGAGAATAAATCGGCCCCGTCTGCTGCACAGCTGGCTGACTGTACAGCCCCCGTCTTATCTAGGAAGTCTCACAGAAAACAGGCTCTTTATCACGATGGATTTTAAGATTTGACTCATTTCATTGACTAATATTTGTCTTTATTCATTGAAGGACAATAGTAACTGACTCAAAGTAAAGCTTACTGCTCTGGTGATTTCAGGAGTTTACTTTACGCTTGCTTCTTGACAAAAGAGGCAACATTTTAGTTTTCACAAAGACGTTTTTAATTATACGGAGAGTAACACGCCTTTTCTTTTACAGAAAAGCCAGCTCATCCATTTCCAAACATTAAATGGAGCAGATGTGAGAAGCAAAGTTTAATCAAAGCAGAAACATGCAGGTGTGTATGAAGGCAGTTGGTTATAGTGCTTGATGGTGACCAAAAGAGGAAGCGTACACAGCAGGAGTTTAATTTTACTCTTCATTTCTACAAGAGAGTTGTAGTGTTCAGTTCACAGCATGTGAAGTTGAGTTTCTTTGCTAAAACCCACAGTCAAAGGTCTTCTCTGGTCTGTGGGTTCATTAAAAGAGTCCAGAAACTCATTCAAACATCCAAAACTTCCAAAGTCAATCATTAATTAACTCAGTGGATTAGAAATGAATGTAGCATCCTGTGCAGGTAGTAAAAGGTTAATGTGATGGTTGCGGTCTACAGTTGCGAGGTAGACCTCACACACATTTCTGAGACACACACACACACCCACACACACACACACACACACCAAGAAGGTGCTGTACTGTTGAAATGCATTCGAGTAAGGGAAAGCCCTTGTGCCACCCAAAAGCAGCCTGCAAGCTCTGCTGAGGGGGAAGGTGCCATTTGTGGTGTAGAGACACAAAATGGATCAACTGGGTTTCATTTGTAGGAAGTAAATTTCCAGAAGTCGACAAACACAATGAGCCGTTATCAAAAGAGAATCAGCAAAAATCCCCATAATCCTCACGCCTGTGAATAAAGGGCCAATTCAACGTTTGGTGAAAGGATGATGGTTGCTACACTTCAGGGTAATGGTTAGACACGCAGTTCAAGAAATCTTTGTTGTTTGCTTGACATTATCATCGCCTTTTCTAGCCCACTGTGCTGGATTTTGATGGCGTCACCTCTGGCTTTAGGCATTTATGACCATCTTCTAACAAGTGGCAGACTGATCAATAGTGAAAACGATGGCTAGAAGCAGCCGCACATTAATAATCTCTAAAACAGCCCCATTACAGATACATTAGAAGTATTGGGTCGATATCATTTGGGTGTCTGCCCGCCTGCCTTTGGCTGGTGTGCTTTGATTATCATTTCTCATGCCCGATACATGTGCTGTGGACGGGTGCTGATAGCTGGAAACAGTCTGTCTTCAATCCTGAAACAAACATGTGCAAAAGGAGGACGGGGAGACTGAGACGGCACAGGCTGACATCAAAAGGCCTCCCTCTGAGGCTCGCCGTTCCCAGAGGAATCACGGAGAGGCTCACATTCCCCTGACATTTAAAAAATAAAATAAAATAAAAGCTCCAGACTGGAGCGCTGTTCACGCATGCACCGCGTAAACTCCCTCGAGACAACAACGTGATCAGCATACTGACCCCCCTGCCAGCCAGCTAGCTCCAGGCTTTCCCCTCTCTCGCTCCAGTAGGACCTTGGGAGTGAAGTTGTGTTTGCTGGTGCTCATGTACCACTAAAGGTAAACTCCCAGCTCCACCATCGTGGACTACAGCTGGTAATAAGAGTCCTTCTCCATCCAGTTTGCAAGAAAATCCCCAGAACAAAACAAGCTTTGCCAATTTTAGTCATAGATGATGAAGAAGCAGCAGAGGTTTGCTGTCATTTATTGTCACAACATACAGTATTACTTATTATTTAATTAAAAACAATAAAAACACAAGTTCCAGACCCGAAACCAATGTCTAAACTTCTCCAGTCGTTACAAGTTACCAATGTAAGATTTTTGAAGTACTAAACACAACTTAATGCATTTTACTGTAACGCTGACCAGATGGATGAGTTTACAGGCAGATAAACTGTTTTCCTGCACAACTTCAAATACTTAGGAGGTTGCATAAAGTCTGGAGAAGTTAAACTGTTGTCTGCAACATGTTTTATGATGACACTGGTGAAAGCCACAAGCTCAAATAGCTTGGTCAAGCAGATTTTATATGTGCAACAAGTGTTTCTGGAGCATAACCAGCTTTTCTCTTTACTCAACTCTGTATATAAAAAAAAACCCAACGTTTTCTTAACGTTTCCATTAAGCAGCAAATCTTTTTCAGTGAGATTTTTGCTTAAAATCTGCAAGAACCCCTCTTTAGAGTAACGGCACACAGCAGAGCTTTGTGCTTATAATCAGAGACTGCTCGGCATCTTTAAACTGCCCGTTTCTGTCTTGAGTTTAACTTTTTTTTTTAAAAAAGAAGAAAAAAAAGAGTCAGCTGAAAGTGATATAACCAGAATTGGAGGGGTTTTTATGGTCGACTTCTGCCCTGAATGCATTCATATAGTTCCCATTACAACTGCCAGAGTATGCAGTGGTTGGAAAAGGGTGGAGGGAGTCCGGGGGATCGGATTCGACTGCACTCCGTCGTGGGCAGGAAGGACAAAAACCTCCTCTCTCTGTGTGCCAACATTCCTGGGCCCAAAGGGATTTTATAGACCAGCGGGCAGCAAAGCAGGAACCATTATTATATCCTAGTCATAGTATTTATCATGCTCCCACCCTGCACCCCATCATGCAAAGGAGACAAAAAACTAGCCTTAAAAACCTGCTTCATTCTGGTGCAAATGATCGGGAAGGGGGGGCAACTGCAAAACCAGTCACATTCCAACAAGCTCTAACAAATGGACTCCAAAGGCAACAAGCTGAGGGTTTGGTGGGGCAACATGGATTAACTCTGGGGCAAAGAGGATTTTTCTTACCCTGATTAACCACCACAATTTCAATTTCAAGGACATGTGTTAAATTAAATCACAAAAACTGGACTTGTATTTCCATAAAGATGAAACAGGCTCATTTTTCAGCCTCTTAAACAAGATGTTTTATTCTGTCTCATATCATAATTAAAGGCTTGTGTTTGGAGTTTTCTCAACATTTCTGACATTTCAGAAAATGCCCTACACATTAGCTCAAACATTACACTCGGGGCTGGTCTTTCCTATCTTTTTCACCTTCACCCTTGGCTGGGCAGCGAAGGACCATACATGGGCAGAAAACGCTGAGGTCAATGGAAAATAAAAAAGCACAGAGAACAGGGTTTGTTTGGCATGCCACGCTATCTTGAGCAAACTGATAAAAACAGACAAGCTGACCAAAGCAAAATGGCACCAAGTTCCTGCTGGCATCCAGTTGATATGAAATCCGACTCAATCCCGTGATAAAAACATTCCTATCGTGCCTGTGGCTCTCAAAAACCCCTTTTTCTGCATTCAGAGCATGTTCTATTGTCAGGTAAAAGAACATTGTTATCGATTAGAGGGGAATGCCAAACCCACATACCAATAATGACCTCGGTGGGTAGAGAGAAAAGGCCACAAGAAGGGAAGTATTGTGATAGCTCAGAGGCCGAGTATGCATTAAAGGAAAGAACACGAGGGAGAAAAGAGGTCAATGTCTGGAGCTCGTTTCAGGAAGGAAAGGGGGAATGTTTTGGTGGGAAAGCTGTAGGTGTAACCACGCTAGGCTAGCTGTGTTAAAGAAGTGGAGTGTCACTTATAAAAAGGCCCCGGGGCCCCATTGAGACCCCTCCAAGTGTGCAAAATCCCCGAGAGGGCCAGTCAAGGTCACCAAAGGTCACATACCAGAGGGGGGACCAAAAGAAAGAAGAGGAGGAGATACTTTGAGGAATGTAACAGACTGTAAGGCCCAATCAGACCGTCATGTTTTGTTCCAACCCCGTCTCACACCAAAATGTGGAACGGTGGAATAGCTAGAACCCCGAATATATATAACCGTTATGCTGCTTAAAGTGAGAACCGCTCCGGCATTCTCCATTCCAAAAAACCTGAACCAGTGGGTTAAAAGTTGTGGCCTGTTTCACAAACTAAAGTGTGATTGTACAGACAACAATTTCCTCTGAGATTAGCATCCTTTGACAAATCCTGCCGTATGTCAGACATGCAGTTAAACCAGCTCTTACTGCTTTTTGCACATTCTCACCATTTGTATGGACCAACTGGGCTGAGTGGAGGGGGCAGGGTGCATGTTTTTGTATGTGGGTGGCATCAAGCATTCAATGTTGATGTTAATCACACCAAAAATGATTAATCAGAGCTACAAAACAGAAGCAATGCAATGCATGCGTAGGCAAAACAATTAAGGACTTGTCTTTTTTGCATAATTCCTCCTCAAATGTATGCCCAGAACAACTGCTTTTAATCAATCTAACTATTAAAAAAGGAAAACTCTTTCAATTCAGTGTCTCTGAAACTTTAAAAATGTCTTTTATTGCCCAAATAAATCCAAATATATCCCGTTTGCAACACCTGTAGACATGAATCATCAGCAAATATGGATCTACAGACGCTGCAGGGCTTTCCTAATAATGCTTGCAACACCTCCAGCTCCCCTGGTCAGCTAATTCATAGACAGTTAATGGAAAGCATCAGAGTGGAAGGAGTGTGACATGGAAAATCCCACACAAACTGGGATTTGGTGCCTTCCAGCTTAGTCAGTCTCCTCATAACACACATATCCTACTAATTAAAGTCAACCTTTGTTCTAACAACAACACACGAAGTCACCATTTAAGTCTCAGTGGCTCCAAAAGGAGTCTGCACTCACATTTCCCCATTATCTCACACTGGTAAAGACCTGGAGACGTGCACAAAGACACAAAAAGAGTCTGGTGCGCATCTGTATTATTACCGGGGGGTGGGAAACTGTCTCTTTGATCAAACAGGACTGATTCTCTTTGATAAGTGTCTCTGAGATTCATCCAGGAAAAGTGCCCCCCCCCCCAACAGGGCCCCACTCAGGATAATAGCTGCCGTATCCCAGGAGAAGCTAAGTGGCTAACAACTCTCATTTCCGTGCGTTAAACAGTGGGAGAGGACAGGTAAATCACAGCCTTCCGAGTCCCGCTAATAGCACACAAACACAGGGCTAACCTCAGCAAGATGGCGCTGTCGAAACAGAGAAACACCAATTTTTGTAGCTGAGCTGCTCACTGGAGAAACTACTTACCGACTCTGAGAAGACGGAGGCACTGGATAACATCAACACGAGGCACAGGCTGAGCATGGCTGTTCTTCCAGGTAGTTCACCAAAACAAGCGGGAATGTCGCCCTAAACGGTAGCTTAACGGGGATTTATAGCTTTAAAAAACAGCGCGCTGAGCGTCTTCAGTGTCCCGCCGCTGTGTTCCAGTATAGTCCAGCAAATAATGCACAGTAGAGCCGTCCGCCTCTCGGTACCGTCACAGTTTCTCCCGTAAAGTTTCTTTCGTTCGCTGCTGCTGCGCTTACTGAAGGTCCGCCGGCTCATCTGCTCTTCTTTACTCCACTCTGTAAACCAATCAGCGGCCAGCTGCTACGTATGACGTGTGGAAAGTCAGCACATTCAACAGGTTGGACTCGTCCGCTGGCTCCGCCCATTCTCTTGTTGTTTACCTCAGTTATTTTTAAAAAAAGGCAAAAAAAGTGAACACATAAATTTAAAACTCAGTAAAAATATATTTAAAACGAGAAAAACAAAAATACAATAATACTAGTAATAAAACGTAATGAATAGAATAATTATAAATAAGTAAAAAATACTATTCCCTTTGTTTTCTTTCTTTTAGTTCTTTTGTGATTACTGTTGCTAATATTCTTTTACAAATATTTATAAATATGAATTTTTTTAATAACGCTGAAGAGGAAACAGCTGAATGGTGTCCATTTTCAAAATTCAAGCGGCAAATTGGGTTTTTAGTGGCTCCGCGGGGACAAATACACACATCCTGTCGTTTTTATCCACTTTTGTTCCATTTATCTGCTACACTGATTCTACAAAATAGCATCAGAAAGTGTCTCTGAAATAAAGATGGGGAGGGTTACTGCCCTGAGAGATTTAAAAAGGTTTTCTAATGTAAATCTGCAAAACATTTGGGGTAATTATCATCTCTGTGGTATCACTGTATGCCGAATCAATCAAAAAGAGGGTTTCAGCCAACAGCTGCTGTCGTTCATCTTCATTAATTCCAAGATAAGAAGCTGATAGTGAGCCATTGTATGGCCCACAGAGAGCCACAGGGTGTTATCTTATCTGACACAGTGTGCTGAGGCCTGAGGGACTCAATAGGTCTGATTTGTGTTTTACACTTCCTGGTGCTCCAAACTTTTTGAAAACCATATTTGAAAGAAATTCAGACGCATTCAGCATTTTGTTTTGCGTGTTTCCAGTAAGGAGGCGTGGCTGCAGCAGGGGCTTTCTGCTGCTTCATGGAAATTCTTTGAGTGACGACATCTTAAAATGTTTTTGTTGTGTTTCCCACACATGGTTAGTTAGATTATTTTAACCTGGATAAAATTAAAATATGAAAAAAAAAAAAAAGAAAAAATACGATTTATTTAGTTTCTATATTCATATGTGTTTTCCCAGAACATCGAGAAAAACTAGAATTTAAAAAAGGAAATTAGAAAAAAAACATATTTAAGAAACTTCGATTCATATACTGGCAGAAATCAATCAAATCAATTAAGATACGTCATCAATTAAAAAAATAAATGGTAAAACTTGCCACATGTCAATAAGTGAAGCACACGCTGAAGTTGGTACAAAAATGATTTGAATGTTAGTGTTAATCAGACGTAAAACAGGTTTTGTATAAAAAAAACATCTTGATTATCAACGTGTGTGTGAGTCTCATTCTTGGAAATTACCCTGAAGTTGTTTTATGTTTTAAATCATTTGTGGGGATTTTCTTGTGTTTTTGAAATGTTGCTAACCCACTGAACAAAATTAAAGATGAAACAAAAGAAAGACACACACACATATTTACGGACAGGCTGAACCAGGAAAACCCAGCCATGTGTGAAAGCTGTTTGCGTTTGTTTTCTCATACTTATGCAAATTTGATCAGGATATATTAGGTGCAGACACGGAGGGAAATTTTTTAATATGGACGCTGTTAAAGATGCATTGTTTGAGTTAACTAAACTAAAATAGGAAGTGGGATTTTCCTGTTGGTGACGTTGGGTCAGCTCAGGATTGATGGACGGGTGAATGAATCCCCCATAAGTCTTGGAATACTGAACCATTTACAACATGTGAGTCATATCTTTATCCAACTATCTAAGACTGCGGGTAAACTGTCAGTTTGGGGATTTATTCACCTCACAGTCAGATCAGATCAGCAGCTGCATAAGCAAGATAAAGCAGGTAAAGTCCTGCTCAGCAGGATGACAAGCAGCTGATAATACACAACAAGCTTCTGTAACGCTGCCACACACACAGGTATATAATGATATAGGTCTCCGTGTAAAAGACCCCCTAAGCATCCTTCTTGGAGTTTCAGCATTTCTTTTTTGGGTTAGGGCTCATGTGGGACTCACACTAGAGAATTTTTTTCCATTATAATGGAGTTATCAGATATTAGATTAGGTGATTGTAGAGTCCTAAAATCTGTCAGTTTTAAAACACAACAGTTCTGTGCTGACATCATCAGAAGAAGGCAATTTGGGGAAATTGATGACATCCCTGTGGCAACCCGAGCTGCGTGTGTGATCAGCCCCGTCTCAAGGCTAAATGTGAAATAGTCTCTTAAAATCAGTCTGCTAACTCACGTTCAATAATGCACATTGTCACTGTTTTGTGACAGATAATGCACTTTAGATAGGAGGTACAGTTTGTTTCTGCAGCACATACGTTGTTGAGCGCCTTTAGAGAAGACATGTCAATGTGACAACCAAGAACAGCGACAGGAGAAAGGGCAACGCAAGAAAAAATACCTCGAAAACAATAATATGGCTAGAACGTTTTAAGTTGTCAAGCTGGGTAAGGAGCAGGATACATCTGTACTATATATCTATATGTAGCTTGTATACTATACAAGAGAAATATTTAGAAGCTGAATCACCATCAGCTGGTGAAAAAATAACTCCAAAATGAAGTAAAGTTGAGACGACATCAAGACGTGACCTCAGAGTCGACTCGAGGTGGTTACTGAACGCTGTCTGGAAGTCCGTGTTAGACGTTCCAGTAGGCGAGGATCTGATCAGGCCTCTGATCTACGTGGAAAACATCCAGCTACACTTCAGTTTTTCTTTGGTCGCGCCCAGTTTTTTGAGGAAGATGATGTCAGGGTTTCAACCATGGTTGCTGAGCACTAACTGAACACAGATGTGGCACCAACAGGGCAGGAAACTAAACAAAAATAGGAAATGTAATTAACCGAAGTGTGAGTCGAAGTAGAGATAAAAAATTGAAAGAGGAAATGACTTCACAAATCCAGGCTCATACTGGCTAAACCTAACCGGGCAGTTCTTATTCACTAAAGCTAACTGAGTTCTGTCGACCTAAATGTCAAAGACAGACGAGCCCTTTATTTGGCTCGTGTGGAAGTTCCACAATGAACGCAGCCTAGCTCGGTAACTCGGCTAAACCACAGACAGAGGAATAAACAATAAAGGCTGAACGGACAAATACAACGGAGGGGAAAAGAGAAACAAGATCTCCACATCACAAGAGACTAATTGTAAAAAAAAAAATTAGAAAAAAAGATTATCAGATAGAGGATAAACAAGAAGTCACAGACAAACCACAAGCAAGACAGAGGGAGCACAGCCTGACACTGACACTACAATAAAGGAATCCAAACAGGAAGCAAAACTCAGTGTTTCAATTTAATTCAGTTTTATTTATATAGTGCCAAATCACAACAACAGTCGTCTCAGAGCACTGTCTACTGTAAAACTCCCTTTTAACAGGAAGAAACCTTCAGCAGAGCCAGGCTCAGGGACGGGCGGCCATCCACCCCGACCGGTTGGGGTGAAGGGAGGAAGACAGGTGTATAAACACATAGTGAGTGAAAAAGGTGAGTGAAGAAGAGACACTCAGTGCATCATGGGAATCTCCCAGCAGCCTACACTTAATGATTTAGCAAAAAGGAAAGTTTGAAGCCTAATCTTAAAAGTAGAGATAGTGTCTGTCTCCCGAATCCAAACTGGAAGCTGGTTCCACAGAAGAGGGACCTGAAAAGGTCGGCCAGTGTGGTCC
>VUQG01004322.1:0-11533 GCA_015106755.1 Etia nguti
GTAGAGGAGTGCTATATAAGAATCAGTCCGAACAGAGTTTTGTCATGTTACTTTTGCACTATTATGTTCTGGCACATGTTGTTATTACATGGCTTGATTAAGGTACAGATTAGGCTGACATCTGGGGCCAGAGCTGAAACTGTTCTGGGCCAGCACAGGGCCAGCAGTGTGTCTACAACTGGCCCGTGGCTGCACACAACTTACACATGGCCCACATACCGCAAAGAATGACGGCCCTTTGGTGGCCCAGATCAGGTTTGCCAGAGGTAATCCACACATGGGCCAGCACAGGGCCACCAGCGTGTCTGAAACTGGCCCATGTGTGGGCCACATCTGGCAAACCAGATCTGGGCCACCAAAGGGCCGTCATTCTTTGCGGTATGTGGGCCATGTGTAAGCACATTGTGTGGGCCAGATCCGGGCCATACCAATTTTGCTATGTGGGTATCAGTGTGACTCAGATGAAGATCAGACTATATTTTTCTTTCTGTCATGGTCATCAAGGAGGTTTCTGGTGGGATTTTTTTTTTGAATGTTTTTTTTTTGTTTTTGTTTTTTCATGCTGATTCAGCCCTAATCGTAGGAGGGTTAAGGATCCTTTCAGTTAAATTAAAAAAAAAACATATATATGTATGTACATGACGCTAAAAGTAGCTTTGGTGTTGACTTACTACACAGTTTTCCACCCACTGCACCTTTAGGTTTTTATTGTGAAGCCTAACAAATATAGTGCTTCTACCTTATATTACGATACAAACACTTGTGTGTACATTTCTTAATTTTATAAATTGAATTCAATTAACTTTTAAGAAAAGTAGTATTAATAGTAATTATTTTTTAACGGCACTGTAAATCACTGTCAGCCCCTTAATAGTGTCCACATTGGTTTGAGCACAGTTCAGCTCTGTAGGAGCTGGCTTCATCATGGTTTGCATTGATTAGAAGAGCATCTGACTCCTCTGACACAAGATAGGTGCAAAACATCATGTATTTTTTCTCATATGATAAAAGAAAGGATTTCTGGGAGATCTTCTAACTTAACACAATATACACTGGGATATAAACAACGATGTTTTGAAATAATTTAATGAGTTCACTAAAATTCCATTTAGTCAGCTAAACTTAATTCAAACTTAACGTTGTAATTAAAATTTTAAATATATTATCCGATTACGTGTAATCAGTTTATATACATATATATATAATATACATATCAGTCATTGCAATGCCGTACAGTAAAAAGACTGAAAACGTTTATTTTTTTCTTGCTTGTGACATCTTAAGAACTCTGATTCTGATTCCTATATCAAATGCCAAACTTTTGAGCTTATTTTAGATTTTCTAGTGAAACAATATATCAACTAAATGACAGAGAATACGGTTCCACAGTTGAGAGGTTGTTGTACAACATTTTAGTATTAAAGATTTTTTCATAGACCTCTGCACAGAATGCACTAGGAACCCCTCTGACAATATGCTGGATGAATTGGCCCACAGATGTATACAAGTACACATGTGGGCAACACACAGGCTATACTGTGTGTCATTGATGCCATGTACTATGCCCATGCACTACATCTCATACACTATGAGCCTCAAATAGCATGTTAAATGTTAGTTAAAGCTAATGACAGTACCATCAGAAAAAGACTGAACGAGTAAGTCTTTGGTGCTTAAAAAGACGAAAATTGGACTTTCCTAGGTTTATGAAAACATTTCGCCTCTCATCCAAAAGCCTCGTTCACTGTTCTAAAAACAACTGGAGAGTCCTAGGTATGTAACTTCTAAATACCTGTCCGGCTTGAAGTGGTTCTAAGGGTCATCGATAATTTTTTTATTTCATATGAGTCAAGGTGTGAAAAACAGGCTTAGGCCATTACTAGTGTGAAACTTTTGTAAAACATTGTGTAATGGTGCCATTTGACAAAAGCAGAACTCAGGCGCACTCTTTTTAAATGTGACAGTGAACTTATTTACAGTGAAGTAGCGCAACAGCAGTTTAACACAAAGTCCATTAAGTAATCATCCCAATTCCAAAATTCTCGTTATTCTTTTTGATTGTTTTGTCCTAGAAACCCTCTCTTCATACACAGTTTGCTCACCTATCTCACAGAATGATTCTCTCCACACTAACTGTTAGTCGGTTTACAAAACAGGAGTGTGATGATCAACAGGTGTTGAAAAATCAGAAGGTGGGAACTCAGCCTGAGTCACACCAATACACAAAAACTGGCATACACACGCACACACATACATAAGCATAAACAAACGCATAAACACATAAACAGGGATAGAGGAGAGGCAAGGTAAAGAACAAGGAGAGGAAAAACAGGCAGAAATGGTAAGGCCCCACGGCAAGGATAGATGGGCCATGACACATTGCTCCACTACACCACTCCACAGGTGAGCTATTGAGGTCACCAGAAGTAAGGTGTGAATATGGGTTAAAACACCTGGAAAAGGATCTCAAGACTGAACTGTAAAGAGCTGATAGACGGTGGTGTAAGCCAACGCCTTTGTTCAACGATGGTCATTCACAGAGGATGTAGAAGGCCTTCTTTACTCCTCTTTGTCAAACCATCTGTCTTCTCTGGCTGAAATTTGAACACTGGCATCCTTGGAAAAAAAGTCATTTCTTCCTTTAAGTGGAGGCTGTCATATGTTGTGCCATGTGATTGTGGAGTGGTTCTTTATTTCGTCTATCTAAAAGTTCAGGCATGCCCTACTACACTGTACAGCATACACTGTGTTGTTTAGCTTGTGTTTGGCAACCCCCACTGTGGATCAAATACCTGAGACTCTCTACCAGTTGTTTTAGAACTGAAGAAGGTTCTTGGAGGAGAAGCAAAACATCTTCATGACTAACAAAGTCCAGTTGCCTTCTTTCTAAATAGTCAAGACTGCCATGATTGGATGCCTGAGACAGGAATCTTGTTTGGAAAGGTCACCAGGAGGCTTTTGGAACAATGCTCTTCAGACAGGAGAGGCCACAGCTGTTGTGCTTACTTGACACCCTGTGAAAGCTCTTGGCTTTCCATATGTTAGGGCACCACTCTTGATATCAGAGTTCTTTTTCATCAAATTGATGCTGTGCTCCAAGTGGCCTATCAGGATTAAGGCAGGCAAGATCCACAAAAAAAGAGATGGAAACCCCTCAGTTGATGTGTGGGTCTGACAAGAGGAGAAGTAGCTGACTTCTATGTGTTGTTGCAGCCGGTCTCATTGGAAAAGGCATCACTGTCCAGCTAAGAGGGGACACCAGAGGTCAGTCACAAAAAAACTTTGCAACTACAGCAAGTATAAATGGAGTTTCGCTCCCTGCAGAAAGTTTGAGCTGTGTAGCCGTGTGAGGCAAGACGGCTAGCCGCTTCCCTGGTAGCTAACGAGGCCCTGGGAAGACTTCAGCGGTCTCACTCTAAGGCTGCCCGTTGCTATCCTGAGTTTGGACTCACTCTACAAACCGGATGCCCGACAGCAAAGTGAGTGAGCTGTTGAAGTAGCTGTTAAGTGAGTAGCTGATGCATGGTTGAGGTTTAAAGGGGCATCTGAACAAATTAAAGTGTTATGTTCTTTAGAAGTGACTGCTTGGAATTTATGTTTAACCCAAGTTGCTCTGGAGTAGGGGCACCCTGCCTGGTTTGGTACAGAAAATCAGAGGGGAATTGTACTACACTGTTGTCCAGGCAGCCACCGTATCTCTCACTTAAACCCTCCATACCTTCTGGCTGCTGAAGTTATGGAGCCCGTCTTCCATACCTTCAGCAGCCAGACAGGTGAAAACATTCTTACAGTTATAGGTACATAACTGTAACTCATTTGCACTAGAGGGGTCACGGACTCAGATCCTATGACCTCACAGTCGTTCCAGGGAACTTGTGCCTTCCCACACCCCTGCATAGTGGGGCTGATAGACCCTGAAGATACATGATCAATTAGCTTACCAAGCTCAGGCTGAACCCTGCACCTGGCAGCATTTAAACCACCCACTAAGACATGATTGATTAATGTTTTATTTTATTTTATACTGTGACTCAAACCCCCCCAAAACAAAACAGGTTTTTATTCAGAGCAGATTTCCTCCCCTTTTCAAACAGATAAAAAAAAAAAAAGACAATATTCAATTTGTCTGAGAGTGTTATGATAACAGGATGCACTTGAGGCATAGAGGTTGTTGAAAGAGTAAATGATAAAAATTTGACTTTCTGGGTTCTTTAAAATCTATATTTTTATTATCTTATGTAACAGTCTCTTTCCTGTGTGTGAAGGGGAAATGTCTGAATCTTTCACTCACGGTAAGTGAAAAGGTAATGAAAAATAAATAACCTCAGGAAAAGATGGGGGAAGAGCAAATGCCATCTGCATAGCATGACAGTGCACCTTTCTGACACTGCTAATGTCATACCTGATCAACTCATAAATGAATAAGCTAATAAAATTAACTAGTTTAAAAAGAAAGGGAATGTCATATTAATAAATATTTAAACAAAAGCAAAAAACAATGACTCAAGAAAAATTAGCATTAAATATGGTAATGAGCAAACATGGGTATACAAGCATTAGTGTAACCAGCAGCTGCACACAAATGATTCACGATCACTGTGTGGTCATGACAGGTTGATCTGGATACCCTCATACTTTGATGCCATTTCACAAGACCTTTCTTTCTTTCTTTTGCTGAATATAATGAACTTCTTCAGTTCCAACAGTGATAGTTTTTTTTATTAATTAGTTTGTAGCTGAACGCACAGTAAGAGCTAGGTATTTGACTTTTCCTATTTACCACCTGTCCTATACTCATTTTCAGTCTGTCCCTCCCCTGTAGCTAAGCAAATAACTGTTAGTTTTCTGCATTTAGATGCATTGTTCTTAAGGATTTCTTCATGAATTTTATTTTACTTTATGTCAAAAGTTTAGTTACATACCATACACAAATCAAGTACAATATTAAAACCAGTAATAGATGAATTGGAAAGCACAGAAATGACAAGAATGATGTTACAGGCTAAGACTCCAGTTCCACTCCCCACAGAAGAAGCCTTTCTAAGCATACCACAAAATTGGTCAAAGATGCCACATACTGTCGTTACATTGGCCTCCAAATTCCACAGGTCATAATCCAATCAAGCACATAGAACAATCCCAATCCATCCATGCCCTGCAATCCACAGTACCCAGAGAATCTGCTGTCCCAGTGCCAAAAACTGTAGGATAACCCCAGTAGTCCCACATGCACACTGTGGTGAGATTGCACAAGCCATGACATCTGTAAAAATGACGCTGTTAGAATTAAATGATCACATTTTAATTAAAACCAGTATCTTATTCAGTGCATGCGTTATCCATCTTCAAATTATTTTTTTCCCTTTTGCTCTTGGCTACACAGATGAAAAGGTTTGAGTGCAGGTGTATAGGTCCACAGTTGTGATGCTATGACTTGCTATGCTATGACAAAGCTCAGGATGAACTTTAATATGTCCTCATTTAGACTTGAGCAATGCAAAGGTCACGCATTACATCTGCATTTTAGTTTTTCTGCAAAGTAGTAGGACAGCAGTGCACATCCTGCCTTCATTTGATACTACGGTAAAGGCAAATAATCTGATTGCTAAAGTTGTTGGACAGCTCCTGAAATCCAAAGTGTCTAAACATCATTCCCAGAGCTTCGCCGTTCATCATCTGACACAAACTGGCCCAAACTGCACCTTTTCCCGTGACTGTGTTCAGGCAAAGTCAGAATTTGGTCAGTCAGATTTGGAGGAACACTTATCTGGGCCCTGAGTTGCTTGAAATGAAACTGTTCCATTAAGCTTGAGGTAAAATCATTGATACTTTAAGTGGTTATTTGGTGTCTGAAAGGAACCAGCTGAATCTTTATTAGTGAGGAAAAATTGCTCAGTCAGACATGCACCAATAACACTTTAAAGAAAGTCGCAGTGAGACCACACTGCTTTAGTGAAAGGTGACCTTGAGTCAGAAGGCTAAAGTGTCACGCTACTTTCATTTGTTTGAAAGGACCAGAAAGGTTGTCCTCTCTGCACTTATTTGATTGGATTGTCAATGGCAGGATGAGAGTTTTCTGCCGCACTTTGCTGCCTCTCATGCATACGAATGTAGCGTGGAGCAGGTGATGGTCCTAAGGGGAAACTGTTCATTATTCCACAAACCTCTCTTACTAATCTGTGCTTAAGAACTGTTCTCTTTTCCTTAAGCTTCTCTCAGTCTCACTCCCAATCTGGCCGTGGCCTTTCTCTAAAGGACAGACAAGCGTGCGGGAGACTTTATCTGGCCTCCTTTTCATCTGACCTTTGAAAAAAGTAGCCATTATGTTTCCTCAGGGTTGTGTAACATACACCCACATACCTACAGTAATATTTCAAGTCAGGCTCTTCAAAAACCTTCTCAGCTGATTGTATTTTTAGAATGATGGTCCTTGAAAAAAAGAAAGAAAGAAAACAAGAAAATAACCAGAGGGCATTGGATTAAAGTTGAGGATGAAGCATAATAACACAACTCATATGTCAGAGGGACACTTTTTTGGTTCAACAGAAGCGCAAGGACATCAGACACAGGATGTGAAGTCATGAACATGCTTTTCTTCCTCTGAATGCACGTGAGCTGTCACGTTACCATCGCCACGCATCACTACCAAAAAGAGGGAAAAGAATGAAAATGAAACAAAGGCCTTTTAGTCTACACTTGGATGATTTCATCAGCAAAGCCAACAAAGCCCTTTCAAGGGACCCAAACAATTTCATGCTGCACTGTGATAAACTTAAAAATCACATTTGTCTTTACATTTTATACTGCTTATAGTTATACTTTTGCTGCTTGGTAAACAGCCACGTATCAATTTCAAACTCAATATTCAATGAAAAAGTCTGCATTATAAGATAAAGCACAGCTTCAGATAGTTAATGAGGCTTCAGTTGTCTGAGTGAAATCAAATACACAAACCCTTCTCTTACAGTTTCTTGGGGCTAGGCAGCTTTTTAATAATGTGCTGCAGTGAGGGACAACACAATGAAAAAAAAATCAAGTTGATTATTTCAGACTGCTATGGCTTTGCCCCTCCAACCCTCAAACTGGAAGTTAAAGAGCAGACACTAGAGCAGTGCTGTCTGCTGACACTTGCTGATAGAGGTGGATGATGGATAAATATCAATACTACCTATAACAATGCTGATATTGATATTAAATTGATACTAGCATGATGGAATTGAATCACAGTTCGGTATGTAGCACACTGAAAAAATATATCTCAAACATGTCTGAAATGTATTATATTTATTGAAAATGATTTTATTTATAGCCTATAGCAGATTTAAACAACAGAAGCTGACTCAAAGTGCTTTAGACACAGGCACGTTTACACTCCAGGTCTCCAAAAACCCAGTTTCAAAATACATGAAAAGGTGAAAGGTGTGTTTTGTTGTATTAACTAATTATTGCAGGAAAGAAAACTCACAGTGACTTAAAATGTGTTCAGAATTTGTAAACTGATGATGATTCGTGTCAAAAATCATGTGACTACTGTAAGTGTCAGCTTATTAACACTAGAACTGCCAAATTGGTAATGTTGACTCTTTTGGCATGTTAAAATCATGTAACTCTGTTAAAACAAAACCAAATGATAGTTTTGATAGTTTATTCATCATGGAATTTTGAATAGAATAATAAAGGCTGTTTTTACCTAGAACAACAAAAGGGGTCATTTTGACTCCATGGAAATTCATTTAAAATAACAATCATCTCACACCTGACTGCCTAGTGACTTATTGTTTATCCATATTTGGATATGAAGCCTGCTATATCATCAGCCAGAACTTGCTAGATTAGATGAGTTAGATAAGAGAAAAATAATTACTGCAGGCCTGAATACGTCAGTTATGGGATATTGAGCCAGGACAAAACGGGGCAGAGTGACACATGGAGAACCAGGCCTGTTGCTGGCAGTGGAGAGCATCGCGAAAACCGTAGCTGAGCACAGCCCAATCGGAGAAGTATTCCAAGCAAGTAAAAACTGAAATCCAGAGCAGAGAAGCTGAATTGAACAAGTGTCAGGCTTGAGTAGGAGAGCTGAGGGGCTGCAGATTCACCCACATCTGCAGAGCATTGTGGATGAAACAAGGAGGGAGAGAGAAGTCTATAGTGAAGAGTAGGCAAATGTGGAAGGTGTGATAAATTTTCACTGTTCTACTTTAATAATATCAAAATGCATTTATATTGTTGAAGCCAACTGTGAGGTCAATTTTAAAATGCAGGCAATAAATGGTTCAAATTGTTTCACAGTGAATGTTTTGACATTATACCTGCTTTATTTTATGATAGTTAAATATCACAGGTTATCCAAAATTTGCTTTAACTTTTCCATATTGTTCATCTTCTAAAATATTTAAATTATTTAGATGTTTTTTGTGTTGTTTACTGCATCCATTTTATTCTAAAATATATTTAACATTTGCAAAATGTATAAAACCCCCTAATCTTAAGTAATTATTGTGTCAAATTTTACTTATAGTTAGAAAAACTAGATGAAAATAAGTAAACTTCTTAATCACAAGTGTAAACAGTCCAAACACATGCATGTAAAGTTAATTCATGATTCTAAATGATCTCATACAGGATTTACCCTGCCTCTTGCCCAATGTCCCTGCGGCTTTGAACTGGACAAAGCATTTTAAAAAATGACTGGATTTATGGACAGTTAGGATGCTGTTCCTGAATTGACAGGATGCTCCACCTTTGCACAGCCAAGAGGAAGGGGGCTGTTCTTTGGATGAGTGCAATTCAGTGAAATTCACAGAATCGCATGGAGCAAGAAATTCACACAGGCCATAATAAATGTCTAAACCTAGTTGTATGAGTCATGCTTCTATCAAAATGGGATTATAAAAAAGTCTGCTTCTTGTTTTTTGTTTTTACATACATGTTTCAGATCATTAAATAATTTTTAATGCTACACAAAGCTAATCAAAGTTAATCCAAAATGCTGTGTTGACTATGAATGATTATTTCATTTGTTAAGGTGGAAAAAGCTTCCTAAATCCAGCTGGCCCTGTGTGAGAAAGTAATTGCCTCCTTTTGTTTTGTTTTTATAACATGTTGTGTTAGTTTTATGCCAGATGTATGGGGATTCAAACCTTCCAGAAAGTTCAGCTTTTATTTATAAATATTTATTTTCCCCATAATTTTGGGAATTTTTTATTAAACATAAGATGAACCTTTGTGCTCTTTTTGGTCTGCAGTTATTTTCACCTTGGAACTACCGTAGCTGGCATTTTGTTCAGTCTCTTTCTTATTATTGCTGAATCATGAAGGCTGAGCTTAACTGAGGCAAGTGAAGCCAGCAGTTCTTTAGATGCTGTTCTGGTTTTGATATAGTCGCAGATGTAGTCTTGGAGTAATTTTGGTAGGCTGTTTCAGGTTTTCTCCATTTGTGGATATTTGCTCCCACTGTGGTTTGCTGAAGTGTCAAAAGCCTCAGAAACAGTTTTGTAACCCTTTCCATACTGACAGATTTCAGGGACTTTGTTTCTCATCTGTTCTTGATCTGTTCTTGTTTCTTTAGATGTGTGTGATGTGTTGCTTTTTGAGATTTCTTAGCCTACTTTACTTTGTCAGACAGGTTCTTTTTAAGTGTTTTTTTTTTTTAATTCCGCAGGTCTAGCAGTAATCAGGCCTGAATGTGGCGGGAATTTGAAATCAGCTTTCCAAAAAATGAGATTAATTCCATTTATTTATTCAATTTTTTTAATTAATCATAGTTAATTCATGTTTTAACAAGGTGTGTACATGTGTGCATGTGTGTATTGGTGGAAGGGGGTTAAACAGAGAACAATGACACATCTAAAGCTATTTACAGTTTTTCCACAAAATAAGTTTTGGCTTTCTGTTAAAATACACTGTTAAGTTTATCACCTATGATAACTTATGATGCTGTTAAATGATTAGTTTGATGTCATAAGAAATTCCACAGTGTTTTTAAATTATTTATTTATTATTTATAGTATACTAGATCTTACAGAAGTGACACCAACATCCTACCAGCAGTGATTAATGCTAGCTTTCCTCCTCATTACAGGCCTCCAGTGACTTGGTCTGGTAATGGTTTCCCTGTTTGGAGCAGAGTGGAAAAGCCTGAGGACTTGGCCAGCGATAAGGAAGAGTAATGATCTTTGGCCGATGAGTGAGCCATGCTGTGGCCACTTCCACTCTCATTCTGCACACCAATAAATGCACCACATGGAGTCATCACTCCACTTGAGGATGTTTTCTGGAAGTCCCACTGAGAGTGTCTGAAGCTCAGTGTCTGGGATGTGCTGAGGAACTCCTGTGGGGCAGCAAGTGCTGTCCCGGGCCCTGATATTTGAAAATGTCAATCTTTCTGTGTGTTTTCAGAGGAAGGGAGGGGGGTATGGGGAGAGCTTCCTGGCCCTGTCTGCAGGACCACAACAGATGGCCAACTGGACATCTACGATGCGTCCTTCTGGTGCCATCCTCATGCTACATATGCTTCACCCTGCAGCTATGACTTCCTGGAGATTGCTTTCTCACAGTCCCTCACAGCCGTCACCATGGCTACACAATCCCAATTGTGGGGAACAGACCTCAGCACTTACAAACACAAACAGACACCAGTATGAAAACCCTTTTCAAGCCCTAAATCACCACATGCACAGCAAGACATTCCAAAGCCACTATCAGGCAGTCTTTTATCAGTCTAGCACATTCTGGTAATACTGGCCAGTGTGTAACTGCCATCACTTCCCTTTTAATATTCCTAATATCCAGATTTCACATGTCATGTAGTCAAATTGTTGGAACTAGGCGATAAATGCAACTCGGTCAAGTCTCAACAAAAGCTGACTCTTGAGCAAATGTATTTTACTCTCTGGTTATGACGAGATAATGAGAGGCATCTCCCAACACAATGCCAATCAGTCATGTGGCCATGCTTTTGGAAACAATTGGCCTGCTTTGCCTACTGATAAGTTCAGACTAATCTGTGGAAAATGTTGAAAGCAAACATGATTGATTATTGCAATTGTTGCAATCCAATTGGTTGTGGAGAGTACAGCAGATGAAATACATAGACAGGTGAGCATAATGGTGGAAATTGCACTTAAAGAAGAGCTTTGAAATGAGAATTACAAAAGCAGCTAGTTTTTAGGCTGATAATCAATTGACAGTAAGCTAACAACGCAAGCTTGAAACTAACGGTTTTTCATTGCTGTTTTTGTTATGTTTTGATAAATAGGAAAGGACAGAACAGATTTCAAAATTATTTTTCTTGTGTAATTATTAACATTGTAGTGCTACACGTATTTATGTATGCCACATAGATGGAAGTTGGGCTAGCTGGTATATAATGATGTGCTACGTGGTCGCTAGCGACACAGCTAAGCATAGCATAACACAAACACAGTGAAGCTGGAGGATGAATGCTAACTTTTTTCCACTTGATAAAAGTTAACGTGAGGGTTCCCGATGGTTAAGGACAAATGCATCGCATCGCAGGATGCTGTAAACGGAC
>VUQG01004327.1:8930-22959 GCA_015106755.1 Etia nguti
TTTGATGAGCTGCTGGTGATAAATGTTTAAATTTGAATCTGTTTAATTTGTGCTGATGCAAAAAAAAAAGCATATATTAACTTTATACAGAGCTATAAAAGAGAACAATATTGGAGTAGAGTTGACTCATTTAGTCCATTAAATAATTAGTCATTAATTATTAATATCAAATTATTCATAATTTAAGCTTAATACATTTTCAGTGCCTAGATTGTGTTTTAGTGCCTTTATTTCAACTTTTGCAAATTCAAGATTTTAAAAGACATTTCAAAGAGTTTATTAAGTAGTTGAAAAGAAAGATTCAGAATATTAACTAATTTATCTTTATGTTCCTATTATGGCCACATCGGCCATCTACTCTTTGTTATCTGTGTGGTGAAAAGTAAAACTGTACGTGCAGTAATTATCTTTTATTCAGTAATAAAGATTTTGTTTATTGTGCAAAACTGACCAGTTTCAGGGCAAAAGTTAAGTTAGTCATTTTTTTTTTTATCCTTAAGGCCAATAAACATAGACTTTTATGCAACATTTAAAGGGGTTTAGAGTTCAGACTGAACCCTGTTTTGGTATGCAGTATTTTTGCATTTATGATACATTTACAACATATAAACACAGAACTACAAGCTCTATAATCCTCACAGGTCTCTACAGTGGTCAGGTGCAAAGGTCGTGTTTCTCCTTTCAATCAACCCAACACCACTATCTCTATTTGAGGCATTCCCAGTCAGTTCAGACATCCCAGGGCTCCTTTGTCCTTTACCCACCTTCTCCGTTTCCTTCCCATACCAACTGCTCATTATCAGTTTCGGCTGGGCTCTGTGTATGTATGTGTGTGTAAACATGCGTCGTCCTAGTAACAAGCTCTGTACCATAAAAGTATGCTCTAAATCTAAGAGAGAATCTCAGAGGAGGGGGCGAGCAAAGTGACCATCCCACCTATTTCTGTAGCTGCGGGGCACACATGTGCAGTCAATAAAGAAGGCCCGGCTGTCATTTATAGCATCTTGGCTGTAATCCTCTAATTAACACATCTACTATTCTCAGCCTTGTTACCCTGCTGAGGACCAGAGGCGGAGGAGAGGGGTATAAAGAGAGCGACAGCATGGTATTTGCTTTAGGAACTCTGCGGCCATTAAAACATCAGCCAGCAGCTACTTTGTTTTGTTGCTGTTGGTTTCCACTGCTCAGAGTTTGCAGGTGTTAGAGCCTCGTGTGTTTCAAAGCTACTTTATGGCTTCGAGCCACACAGCCAGAACAACTAAGCCGAGGCGTGGATTCAAACTGAGGTGATGATCTGTGCGTTTAAAGCGTAGTGACCCCAGCTGACCACCATGGCATGCCACACCTGTTCAGATGCAAATGGGAGAACAGTGCATGAGTGTGTGTTAAAATGGTGATTTTGGGGTGATGTGTGTTTATTCATAGTTTGACACTCTCCCAAAACCAGTGTCTGCATTTTTCACAAAGCTCATCATTAGGCCCATTTCCTCTCGCGCCCTCTCTTGCAGTTGAACAGAAGATGACGTAAAGCTGTTCTCACCCATGTGTGATCATTCAGGGGTCTGCAGTGATGAGATGAGGTCAGTCAGCATGCAGCTGGCCCCCTAACTGGACTTCTTGTATAAGCTTATTTGCATTTTTTCTCTCTCTCTCTCTCTTCTTTTTTTTTTGGAGCTATGCGGTGACTTAATGTCATTGAAGTCCGTCTGACCTAGTTTGAATGTAATCAGTGCACCGTGAAGTCTCAGCATGGGACAGAAGAGATAAAAAGGATAGTCAACTGGCCTAAACATAGTCGTTTCCGTACGTCTATTATTTCCAGCCAAAGGTTGATTGGCATAAATGCGTGCTAAAAAGAAGAGAAAGCAAATTTGAATATGCTCTGATTTATTGCAGAAACGCACAAAACACAATAGCCTCACATAAATAACTCAATAAACAGCTGTACCTACATCGCAATTTGTTAACACTGAGTCTCTTCCAGTAGTTTTGTGAAGTTTTTTACTGCCTCGTTTCCATAACTGGACTTGTGGCCCGCGTGTTTGTCATTCCATAGTAAAGTACCAGGAGTCTGTGGCCTGTCAAATGGATGGTGGCTGGCTGACCACGAGCTTGTTTGGTCTTTTCATCACCTCTAGTATTCCCTTCCTCTTTTGTCTGCTTTCATTTCTTTCTTTTTTCCATACTTCTGCTCTGCTTTTGCTTTCTTTCTTCTTGCCTCGCTACCTTTACATCCTCCAGACAAAATCGCAGTGTCCAAACACAAGCATGTTAGATATGAACCAGTGCAGGAAAAGTGGTGAAGTCACATACATTCCCTCACCTTGAGAGACAAATCAGCTGTCAGCGCAGCGGCACAGCCTTAATTCCCTCTCCTGCAGTAAGCGTAATGTGCTTAGAGGATGCAGTACATTTAAGGCAATCAGCCTAATGTAGGTATTTAGTTTCTACTCAGTAATAGATAGTGCTGCATAGCTATAGGAGTCTGTAATTATTGTAGATATGATATAATTATCATCAGGTAATCGTCCCTGATGTCTCAAATAAATTAAATGAGAAAGCAGGAAAACACTTCATGTAAAAAAAGCATATTTCTGTTTATGTATGACGGCATTTACACAGACAAGTAATGCCAGTCAGTACAAGTCTCCCAAAAGCCAAGCATTATCCTCTCCTCTCTTTCATTGAGAACAGAGACAGTTAAATCCATAACGTAGCTGTTTGTTAACAGTTTGATAGCTGTGTTTTAGCCTCCATCCTTACCCTGATAGAGGCCTGTTTTGTAGCTAGGCCCCTGAGGTGGCCGCATATTTGCTGGGTGAGTAAGGAATGTGGTTACATGCCTTAGACATTAGCTATGACGGAGCACTGGCTCCACAAGAGAGGGAGGTAGCAGAGGAGAAGGAGGGAGGGGAGGTTGGGTAGAGTCTGAGCTCACGGCAAGTGAGCTCATTCACCCCCAGAGCTCGAAGAGAGAGTGCAGCTCCGTCATCCTCTTTGCAGAGAGAGAGAGAGAGAGAGAGACAGAGAGAGAGAGAGGAGGGAGAGGGAGAGGGAGGAGTGTAAGCCAGTGACTGAGCGAATGAGAGGAAAGGAGAGTTGAGCGGCACAACAATAGTGGGCTGCTCTTCTGGCTGTGGACTCACAGAGACAGAGAGAGCGCTCAGAGGAACACACAGACGCTCTGTAAACCAGCTGCAGGCAGATTACAACTGGCGTTTACATACAGGCGTTACAGGCTACTCACTTTTGTTTTTTCTCTGGCACTCTCTGTGGCCACCATTCTTCACAAAACCACAGAATTACCAAATATTGACGCAGGAGAATTTTAGGAATTTTTGTGGTCATTGCATGGGATTTTGGCCATTTGTTGACTTGAGGAGCGTGTCCACAGACATTTTGGACTAGTTTTTGTTCTGCTGGCTCCATTTGCTGAGGGTCACCGCCTGGACAGCTGGAACAGCTAACTTGACTTGAGTGGAGTTTTGTGGACTTGGGGTTTTAAGTGGGCTCACCTTTGTCACTCTTCTAAGGAGCACAGAGTGCGTTCTGGGGGATGCCTCTGGATGTGGTGATTGCCCCAGCAGAGGACTGTTTTTGGCCGGACCTGCAGGACACAGACATGAGGCTGAAGATCAGGGTCCGCCGGATGAAGGAGGGGAGAGAGCTTCGAGGTGTGTATTCACCTGGAGGAGAAGGGATACGTGTGTCTGTGTGGGTGCAAGGTGATAAGATGCAACATGTTTGGATTGAAGGCCTGTGCGTTTGGCATACACGCAGAAGATGGAATGTGATTTATGATATGCATTGAGTTGCATGGCTATGAAATGCACGATTGCTGAATACATGCAGAAAAGGTGCAAACAAGGTAGAAAGCCACTGATTATAGTTTGTTCGCTGCAGATGAATACAAAGACACAGTGGACTGTCAGGTATTCCAGTCCAGGCTTTTCCCAGAATGAAACATAGCTGTGAAGTGAATTTTTAACAGTTATTAGAGAGATTGGATTCTACAACAGGCTAAAAAAGAATTTATTAGGCGTAGCAAGCCAGACCTAAGAGTTGCTGTCCCATCTTTTGTTTTTGGACTTAATTTGTTTAGAGGTATAGAATAGGAAGAAAGGGGATTAAGAAGATGACATCATGAAAATGAGAAGCGATGAAGAGGAAAAAGAGGAGAGAAAAAGAGCTCGTGGGGGGGCGGATGAGAGCTGTGACCCATGGTATGACATGGTGCTCATGCTCTCTCAGCCTGTGGTCATTGAGATGTAAAATTATCACAAAGGCTCTTTCTTTCTCTCTTTCTTTTCCTCTGCTCTTGGCTTTTCTTTCTCGCTCCTGCTCACTCGCTCTCTCTGCAGAATGGTGTCTTGTGGAGATTATGTTATCAATATGTGTGCAGTGTGCACTGCAGGTGTTTAACATAACACCTTTTCACACAGAGCAATGAGGCAATGCAGAGCAATGGAAAAATCCTTTTTATACGACAATACGGCATCGTGCACATTACACAAAATATGTCTTAAGCTCGTCATTTGCTCAAATTCATTTGCTGGTTTTGTAGTTGAACCTTTTGGATAACAAACATACGTCTATTTAGACGGTACACGCAGGGCATTTTAGAGCACCGGCTCAAAGCAGTTATCTGCACCTGTCACTCTTCACATGTGCACATGTGCATGTACAGCTTATCTCTACACAACCAGATTCTGCTGCTGTAAGTGTCAAATTCATGTGCTCAGAGAAAGCTGGGATGGGGGGGGGATCACACATTTGCCATCAGCAGATGAAAATAGAATTATATGTGTCACAGGTACTGAGCACTTTAACACATCTCTGTGGAAATAGATTTGTCAATGCAGGCTAAATTTTATGGTGGTTTATGGTCTTTTATTGCAGTAAGACAGTGCTGCTGAAACGGCAATTGATCAAAGTGGAAAATTCCTGCTATCTGTCCAGTAAGATAAAGAGCAATGAAGTTTAACCGTCAGCTAATATGACGTAAATATCGTGCACTCATTCCCAGCCATCATAAAGCTGATGCTGTGCATGAAAGCGATGACCTCATCCTACTATCTCATCCATGTTCTGTCAGTCTACACATTTCTGTCTCAGAAACCCACACAAGCGCACACACTTTCATTGCATCGTCAGGCCCCAGCACAGCCTTTGTGGAGCTGAAGTGGGACATGTGTGCAATGATGTCATGTTAGGAGGGCGAGGCGGGGAGGGGAGTGGGTACATTGAGATGCTAATGTCCCCTCATAGTAGAGGGGACAGCTGGAGGGGCACAGAGGATGGCGTCATGTCTCCCCTGATATCAGCCAAAGAGAAAAATGATGGAGGGGGAGGTGGGTAGTCGTTCAATGCCCCCCCACCCCCCGGACCTGAAGGCTTGTCTGTGTGCATGAACACGTCTGCTTTGTGTATTGCCCCCCCTCTCCATTAACAGACAAGTAAAAGAGTAAAACGGAGACTGAAGCACACAAACACACACACACACACACAGAAAGGGGGTGAGCCTGTGTTGGCAAGGAAGTCAGTTGTACCAACAGCAGTGATGTAATAGCAGAGATCCTATTAAACCATAACTTCTAGGCAGGTGTTTTGTGTGCTTCTGTTCATTCGGCCAGCATCGCTGCTGCTTCCACCCACCCATTCATCTTTTAGTTTTCTGCAGCAGCACAGCTCTGAAGAGTCTGAATTTGATCTGCTTAACATACACACTTTTCACGTTAGCGAAACAATAACCCGTGCCGTCAAACTGAAAGCTGGGTATTAATTTAGATGTGGGAAATGACTGATGAGGAGAGGGACTGCTGCTCGCTGCCGGCAAACAAAGAAAGGCCTGAGTGCTCGCCTCTGACGGAGCAAGAGAGAGGAAAATAAGCAGTTGCTTAAATGATGAAGTGGGCAGAGAAAAACGGAAAAAGGAAGTCACCACTGCTGAGAGCCGCCGATGGCGACACAGTGCCCTCTTTCCCGGTTGTGGGTTTTCCTACTCCCCAAACTGCTTTTTTTTTTCTTTTCTTTTTTTTTTTAAAGAGTATGTTCAGAATTTAGTCACATCCTGCCAGAGTATGTTTTCATGATTTCAGTGTTAGAACAATAATGTGACAAGCTCTTGTTTTTATTTCACAAAAACAAAACTGTAGGTTTTGGTTGGTATGTCTGTGGTAAATTTAACTCGTGAGTTTAATGTAGGGTGTCAGTTTCTGCTGATTATCATGAAGGTGAACTCATCTCTCCCATTTTACTTTCTGATGTCATCTTCACGGACAGCTGGGCTGGTGTGTGTCACAGGGTATTTTCAGTGACCTCAGTGTGAGTGTACAGTATGTTTATATGTGTGCTTAGATAGGAATGGACGGATGTGTCATCCTTTTCTAATGGAGAATGTGAGGCCACATTTTTTAAGTTTTCTGGTGTATGTGTGCGTAAATCAGTGTTCTCGTATACCCTTATATCTTAACAGTATTTGGAGCAGGGTGGTGTCGGTGAGGGGAAGCAAATTGTCATCAACAACACTGCTTTTCCTTGTTGTCTTGGCAACCCTAAGTAGAGCAAGGTCAGGTGACGAGGTGACAATAACACGCTATCTCCTGTGTGACTAATGTCCATTAGCACCAACCGTGTAAAGCTTTGACTACAAGGAAGGTGTTTGTAATTGTGTTGACGTAATGTCGCTGTAATAACACTCGAAAAGCCAGAAGGCACACTCAGTCCTGCTTTCTTATCTCTGACTTCAGTCTCCCTTCATGCCAGTAACCCCTTACTCACTCACAGGCAAACTCTAGCTGGCCCTACTTTGCTCTTTTGTGTTTATTTAACACGAGATTAGGCATGCTACACTAGTCGGGACTACAATTATCAGTTCAATCAATTCAGAATATTTCTGTTTGTGTGTTCATTTCCCTGCACACCCACACACACACATAAACACACGGTCTCCTCTGTGGAATGTCTTGTCTTCAGTCCTTCTAACAACTCTCTAACAATGTAAGCACATACAAAAGGAAATGCTTGCTGTGTTATGTAGCTATTCCTGTTGATCCAACTGTCTCCAGGAACATACCACTCCCTTACGCAGATACAGTATTTGCTATATGTAGTGCAATTTTTTTTCCCCACACCAGCAGCCTGGGAACTAGGAAACCAGGAAAGAAACTCTTCAGAGATCCCTTCCTCCCTCTGCTTTATCAATTATCAGTGCTCTCGAACTGCCCGTAGGCTCGCTGCAGGGAGAGAAGCTATGGAGAAACAGTCTAGTGTGAACTCCACACTCTGTCTGTTTAGTCTACATTGTATAGGCCAAGAAAAGGTTTGATCATAGAGTTGTTGCCGTAATGGCAGCAATCCCTCAGCCTCCTCTTGAAAGTTATCCGATTGCTCCTTCTGCATCAAATGCTTCTCTACACTCCACCACCCATGTGGACTGTTGATGTCATCGCTCCGCTGGTTGCCATTAATAGCTGGAAACAGACAGGCCTTCTTCACTTTGCTCTTAAAGGAACATTGCACCCAGAATAGCACTAGGTCATCGGGATGCACCCAGCCTACTCACTGCTCAGAAGCTGTGCTGTTGTGAAATAGCAGCTTTTGGTATGTGGTGCTATCTTCTGTGCTTTTGCACAACCTTTTTATGCAGCTCTCCTGTTTGTTGGGTGCATGCACATGACACTGTGTGCTCCACATGTGTGCGTCTGTTTGTTTGCCAGTTGTTGTTACTCGAGTAGGGCAGCTGGGTGTGTGTTACAGGGGAAGGCAGCGTCCTGCTTGCACTGTGCTGTGTGTGCTACTTTGGGATAGTGATGTCATGTCTCACTCACTCTCACTAAGTGAATGTGTATGTTTGTGTGTGTGTGTTTAGGTGTGTGCATGCACTGCATCCAGGACTGGGTCAGGGAAGGCTGAACCTAGATTAGGCTCTAATCTTCTTTCTGGGACAGAAGGTTTCCTTGAAGCACTCCCTCTCTTCTCCACACTTCTCAGCGAGGTCAACACCCAAAGAAGACCCCTGCCTCTTTTCCTTGTCCCCCTCCCTGTATTTGTACAACTGCAGTACTGCAGACTATTAATGAGTATGGGTACTTGTGTGTGTGTGTCTGTGTGTGTGAATTGAGTGGAGAGTGTTAATGTCAGTGAGAGTGAATATTGGGCATATATTGACCGCAACAGTATGAGATCATTTCTTCAGATTGTATCTTCTTCGTCTTCTGTCGTGTGTGTGTGGGTGGGTGTGTGTGTGTGTTTGACCATGCATGTGTGTGCGTGCGCTTTTCAGCTGTCAGTGGAGATGTTACTGGGCCTCTGTCCTGGCCCTGCACCTGTGGCCTCTCTCATTCCCCCAGCCTGACGCAATGCTCTGCTACAGGACATGAGCTCATGCAGGAAACAGAGCCACACACACACGCACGCATACACATATGCCAAAAGTGGAGCCGCCTGCCTCTTAAAGGGCCAGACGCGCATTCCTGGCCGCCCAGCAGTTAACCTAACTCACTCACAGAAGCACAGAGAGCCCCTTTTTTCTGGCTCCTGTCGCTCTAAAGGGACCCAGACATTGTAGCCCAGATTTACCTTTTAAAGACTACTGAGCGTCTGCTAATGATGGTGCGGTGTTCATGATGGAAGTCTTTGCAGAGTTCCCAGTGTGTGTATGTTTGTGTGTGTCTAAATGGAAAACCATTCATATGCCTAACCGCTTCTCTCCATCTCTTCTTTCCCTGCAGGAGGCTTTGCAGCTTTTTCCTCCTGTTTCCCCGGCCTGTGTGAAGGGAAGCCTGCCACTGCTCTACCTATGAGCTTGTCCCAGCCCTGCTTGCCTGTAGCTAACGTAGGGCCTACTCGCATCCTGCCTCACCTCTATTTGGGATCACAAAAAGACGTCCTCAATAAGGTATTATTTATTTTAGATATTTTGCCAGTAAAGAATGTCTGACTTGCTCTTACTCGCAATAAAACATGATGCTAAACCACGTACATGTGCCTCTCTGCAGGATCTGATGGCTCAGAATGGTATCACCTATGTGCTGAATGCCAGCAACACCTGCCCCAAGCCAGACTTTATCAGCGAAAGCCATTTCATGCGCATCCCAGTTAATGACAACTACTGTGAGAAATTACTTCCATGGCTGGACAAAACGAACGAATTCATAGGTAAGGACGTGCTCTGTGTTTTGTGTTTGGCTTGAAGGTCATGTGGAGATGAACAAGTCAATTAATCTCAAATTATTTATCAAAGAATGCAGTGATGTTCTGTTATTAACCATGCACATGTAATATAGGTAAACTGTCTGCTTAGATGAACCCTTGTACTCTTTCAGGACTTGTCCGTTTTAATTCAGTAGACACTGATTGTCTCCCGAGACTTCCTACTGAAAAGGAGACCTGTCAGTGATATGCAGTGTTGCATGTATTTTCATATAGTTCTAAATGTTCATGCTTATTTGTTTCCACCTCTTAACAGACAAAGCTAAGGTATCAAACTGCAGAGTCATTGTGCACTGCCTGGCTGGAATCTCACGTTCAGCAACCATCGCCATAGCATACATCATGAAGACAATGGGCCTATCGTCAGATGATGCCTACAGGTACACCTGCGCCTCCCATCCATTAACAGCTGAGCTAAGGTGTCAGTACCAATAGAAAGACATCTCACTGTTGTCAGGTGGAATCTAATTCTTAGATCCCTGGCAGCAAGCATAGTTTATACAAAAGGCTTAGCTTTGCCCTGTCAGGACAAGTCTGGCACACTATTACGTATTGTGAATCAGTAAAAGGGCTCACACCTTTATATAGGTCATTTATTTAATCTTAGGAATTCAGATGGGAATTATTATACCGCACTTCAGAACACAATTGCTTAGTTGTGACCTATTTTTTTCAAACTTTTTTTTTTTTTCTTTTTCTGCTGACAGATTCGTAAAGGACAGAAGACCGTCCATATCCCCCAACTTTAATTTCCTGGGTCAGTTGCTGGAGTTTGAGAAGGGCCTGCGATTACTTCAAGCTTTAACCTCTGATGACAAGAAATCTGAAAACAACACTAAGCAGAATTCAGAGGTTAATGGAGTCATCACAGGTTTCGAGATGAATGGTCATCACAGCAACTGTGACTCATCCGCCACAGAGCCACACATCCCACCAGAACCCAAGCTGCCGTCACCCACCTCTCTCCAGCAAGGCTTCAATGGCCTGCACCTCTCTGCAGAGAGAATCATGGACACTAATCGACTCAAACGCTCCTTCTCCCTAGATATTAAGTCTGTCTATTCCCCTAACAGTCCCCACTGCCCCAACCTGGCACCCGCACACTCTGAAGACGTCCCCAAGCTGTGCAAGCTTGACAGCCCAGGAAGGGGCATCTCCAATGGTGTCTGTTCTCAGTCTCCCGTCCTCGACAGCCCCAGCTCCTCTGATTCACCATTCCCCTCACCGGGCAGTGGGGGCAGCATAGGAGGCTTGGGATTCAGTGGAAGCGAAGGAGTCCATCGTTCTGGTTCTTCCTCATCCAGACCCAGAAGAAAAACAAAACAAAACTGCAGCAGTTCGCCGATCCACTCCCAGCCACGCCAGCCTCCGCAGTCCCTCAACTTGCTGCTGGACCACAAGAGCCCCAGCCTGGAAGAAAACCTAAAGGGCTCCCTGCTCCTCTCATTACCTTCCCTGCCCACTGTGGGTTCTGGGGCTATGTGGACCAAACACAGAGACACTGTCCAAGCCACAACCCCTGTCACTCCAGTCACCCCGACTGCAGATGCTCCCTGGCACTTCGGAGCAGAGGAAGGTGGTCCGGGAGAGATGGAGCTGGGAGCAGGAGAGGTAGGGGGACAGGAGTCGTCGGTGAGGTTCGGTAGCAGCTCGGCGTATGTGGCATTTGGGTGCAGCGAAGGTGTGCGGTTACGAGACAAATCCCAGAGGGAGAAGCCGTCAGCACCACAGACGCAGCGAGACCTCCGAGACCCTACGTCATCTTCAGCAGTGACAATGTCCACCAGCTCGAGTAACAGTGGGGCTGCATCTGAAAAGCAGTTCAAGCGGCGCAGCTGTCAGATGGAGTTTGAGGAGGGCATCTCCGAGACAAGGTCCAGGGAAGAACTGGGGAAAATCGGGAAGCAGTCAAGCTTCTCTGGGAGCATGGAGATCATAGAGGTATCCTGACAGATAATGGACATCATCAGAGCTGCCCCGTGGGGGCAAAAATGGACCTAGTTAGAGGGAGCGCAGGAAGAGGACATTCAAAGTGGAGCAGAGGAGTTGTTCTTGGATTTTTTTTAAGCTCCCCTCACAGACAGTGTTAAAGACTCCAGTTGAGAGAAGGACAAATGCAAGCTGAGCGTTAATGTGAAAAGGTTAGCATTCGCACCTGGACAGACAGAGCCTCAGATGTGGTGCTTAGCAGACCATAACCATCCTGAACTCTTGTACAAAAATGAAGAAAAATCTTGGGGGGGAGGGAGGTAAAGAGGACAAATCTAGGTACTGAACTCTTTATGTTTATGAGCTCTGTCCCAGACAAAATGAAACAACCCAGGGCAAATGTTGCATCCTTAATATATAGAATTCTTCCCTTATTTTGACAGAGTTGAGACAAAAACTGCTTGCCTGTGGTCAAACGTAGCGTGTTTCAGTGGGTGTATAGCTTGTGATTTGAACCAAGCCCGATGTTCTCTCTCCCGACACTTCACCCTGGTTTCGATAAGCCTCATAAGCTCGCACGGCTACGTTTGTCCCCCTTCCCAGTGGCTCTGCCTACTACAGGGAAAACAATAATGGACTCCTTAACAGCACCATATCCTCACATCGCCACAGCACAAGGCAGAGAGATCCAAAGGACTTAATATTAAGGCGGTACTGCACCCTGACAATGAAGGATCCTCTGCATTTTGTTGATGAAAAGACTATTTGAAGAATGGGCAGTGTTTCCCCCTCCTAAAGCACAGTGCGCCTTTCCTGACTTTGTTCCCTTGTTTCCAGTGTTAACAGCGTGATGGGACTGAGGTTTCAGGATGCTGATGAGGGTATGCGTTAATAACCCCTCAGCTCGCTATTAGACCCCCTCCGAGCCTCCTCCCACTCCTTCCAGTCACCACCTATGGTCGCCGCTGAGCATGCACCTGAGAGGCTGACTACAGACAGACGAATACTATATATACAATATGAATATATATAGCAATTTTAATGGACTTCTGTTCAGTTATAGTTTTAATTTATTGTATTGGTTCATTCTGGTAATGAGAAATAATATAATGTTTTGTGGATTCATTTCTTTTTTCTTTTGTTGAATTATAATTATTATTATTATTTGCTGTATGGTATTTATGAACACACACTCAAACGAATACACACATTCAACAAATTCAAGCAAAGCAATATGTGATGTTCCTTCTTTGGGGAGAGTGATGTATGATCCTGAGATGCACTTTTCTGCTTTTCTGGTAACAATTAGTCAAATTATCTTTCACATCCTTGCAACATGATACTCCTAAAGCCAAGTTTTGCCTCTTTTTTTTTTGTACTTAGAAGATGACACACACTCCCCTCTAATATCTTTAAGGACAGAACTACTGTTCTCGGTCATCTGCAGCGTGAACTCATTGATTTTAATTGAGGGCTTAAGCTTACCTAAAAAGACTGTTTTGTTTGCCTGTGTGAAGAGTGAGCCAGAGTAGCCATGCAATGTCTGATCACTCACACACAGTGAAACATCCTCTCCCAGTTTCATGAGGGCTTGCATAACAACAGCTATATGCAAACAGACGCAATCTTTCACAAGTTTGAGATTTGAAGGCTGAGCGTCCTCCCTGAGCCAGCACCAGTTTATCAGTTATCATCACAGTGCATCCACCAAAGCTGAAACAAACACACAAAAATGCATACACACCTCATACTGTATGCCCTTATACTCATGTAAAGCCTAGCTCCCCTCCCTTCTACACACACACACACACACACACACACCCTTTTGTTCATTCTCAGGGGATCTTTCAGTGAGCCAAGCCCGACACAGGGTACACAGCTGCTGGTACATCAGCACAATGCATGTCCATAAAGCTCCTTAGCTTTTCTTTCTGTCTGTTTTTTGTTTTCTTATTTCTTATTTTCCAAAGCTTTGATTAAAAATACCAGTAACAAAATGGAAAGGAAAAAAAAGTGAGAATCTTCATATCCTGAGGTGAAAGACATGAAAACGTTGGTCTCCTGGTGCGAGATGGTTATTTATTTATGATGTAAATGTGTTTATTTTTCCTTTGACCCTTGATTAGCTTTACTCTTTGGTGATCTCTGACTTTTGACCTTTTGCTGCTGCAGCTACAGTAAGTTCAGATAGATTCCTATGTTTCCCCTGGGGCTCAAGCAACCTTTCTTTTCCTCACCTCCCTCCTTATATTTTTTCCCTAACTGTTGTTAGGATTATTTATGACATGTAACAAGGATGATGCAGGCTGTCCCATTTGCTAAAATTATTATTATTGTTATTATTATTATTATTATTATTATCATTATTACTATTACTATGTTGTTGTGTAAATAGCAACGCATCTAAGAACACCGATGAATTTAGATGAGTTTTTCAAAGAAAATCCTGATACCTTAGGCTGCTTGATGCAAAAATACCTCAGGTTCTACTGAAAGGCTTTTCCTTCCCCTGTTCATGTTTTTGTGAAAATGAGACAAAAATACAGAAATTACAAAATACAAACTCCTCTCTGCTTCTTCTTCTTCTTTGTGTTTACATTGGGTCCAATCAGGGCTGGGGAGGGAATTCCACCAACAGATTAACAACACATTACGACATCCAGAGATGCAGAGGCTCAGTATTGATTTTGTGTTTAACAAACTCGTCTCTGACCACAACAACAAGGCTTCATTGATTTTTTTTTTTCTTCCTCTTGCTCTCCAGCAGTGCTGGTGGCACATGGTTGCATATGCTGGTAGGACTGTGAATTATTAAATGCGAAGATTAATTTGAAGGGAACAAGAGAAAAGATACATGTCCAAATCAGAATTAAGCAACATTTCAGGT
>VUQG01004328.1:0-11661 GCA_015106755.1 Etia nguti
AACTTCCTCTTTACTTTGTGACCCTGTGACTCTCTTTAGCTTGGCGATAAATAGAAGAGGAGTAAAAACTTTCCATGCACTCTGCCTCTGGGTCACAACTCAGTCCAACTCTTCCTCTTAGTTTTGCAAAGCTGCTAAAGTTCAGGAACACTTATTATTTAAAGTAACACTTATACAAACTTTCTGTAGACCTTGTGCTTAAAATAGAACAATACACTCGCTCACTCAGGCCGTAAACATGACCAGAACCCATAAATACATGATACTTGAATAAAGATTGCCAGAAAAGAGTTAAACCTTATTTTTACTGCAGGTTTTCCAGTTAACAGTCCTCCTGTCTTTAGTTGCATCAAATAAATGAGGACCTTTGCATTCTGCAAATACTGATACACGATCGCACAAACAGGCCAACGTTGATGTAATAGTCTTCAGACAGAAAAGCATTAGATACCAAAAAGAGTGAAAACCGGCAATAAATTCACTCAATATAGTCACTCAGGGACTATAAATAAATATTCACGTGAAATCCGTAACATTAAAAAAAATAATCACTGCTTCAGTTAAAGTCTTTTTGATTCTAAACATACAGAATAAAACCTTAAATCTCAAGTTGATGTGTTTATAGTAACATGTTTTTGTACCTGTAACTTTAGTTGCTCAACCAGCTGTTCTTCAGTCTAAACCGTGGCGAGTGTCTGGATGACATGGAACCAGAAAGAGTTAGTTGTAGTGTCAAGTTGGCACAGTCTTTATGTGGAAGTCTTGGCTGTGTGCTGCTACATCTTCCTGGGGATATTGTAGGACATGGACAGCGACGGTGCGCTGGGTGCCACCGTAGGCGAGCTGATTTCAGGCGGGTACGGCTGCAGGCTCATCTGCTTGTTGTCGTGCAGCTTGCGGACGACGATGCGGGAGAAGTCTTCGTTGTGTTTGTCGCAGGTGTCCAGAAGTCGGCGGACCTTAGCGGTGCGTGTGGGCTGGTTGATCACCAGTTCGTAATCCTCTTTCATCAGCATGGAGTGGGACAGCAGGGCGTCCAAGCTCTGGTTCAGACAAGCCTCCGTCATCTGGGAGACAATTTCCTCACGCCGGATTGCAATCCACTGGGAGATGGGACTTTGAAGAGGAGGAGAGTGCCGCAGTGGAGGAGAGTAACCTGCAACAAGAAAAAGTTATGCCTTATTTGTTGAACATTGTTGCAAGGGTGAAAATATACTCTTTATACCAAAAGTAAAACAATCCAACACTGTAAGGTATTACAAACCAATGCCATGTTACACCAATCAGCTGAACAGAACGATAACAGCATCACTATGATGCTAATTTGAATCTTCTTTAGGAAGAAATAAACACAGTTACACTAAAATGATCAAAGTGTACTTGAATGCCCTGCACTAGACTGAGCCAGCAGAACACACAAAAAGGTTGATAGACTATCGGCACCAGGTGTCCACAAAAAGAAAAAGAAAAGTGCAACCAGAACAGGCAGGTCCTGTGAAGAACAAAGTGCATCTCTACTGCTTCCACAGGAATTAAGAAGCTAAGCGGCAGCTGGGTGTTACTAATTTAATTCACTTGGTTCATCAGAAAGTGTGAGCACCCCTATAAAAGCAGAAGTTTTGACAGTTTCCTGGTCTGGAGCATTCAGCTGTGTTAAGACAATGCCACAATCTTCCCAGGACTGGACATCCCAGCAAATTTACTTGATGGACACAATGAGCAATACTCTGACAAACTGGAAAAAACCCAAAAGCTACGTCTCAGACTCTATGGGCCTCAGTTAGCAAGTTAAATGTTAAAGTTCATGACAAACACTCAGAAAAACATTGAACAAGTTCTTGTTTGAAGACGTTATCAGGAGAAAGTCTCCGTCTCTAAAAACATGTATTGCTTAAGTTTGCAAAGTTGCATCTGATCAAACCTCAGACGTCTGGAATAATGTCCTCTGGACAGATGAGACCAAAGCGGAGATGTTTGGCTATAACGTACAACACTACGTGTGGTGCAAACCAAACACAGTATATCAGCACAAACGCCTCATACCAAATGTTAAGCACGGTGGGAGAAGGGCAATGATTTAGGCTTGTTTTGCAGCCACATGACCCAGGCAGGTTGCAGTCATTGAATCAAACATGAACTCCTCTGTATACCATCTGTCTGATAGCTAAAGTGTGGCTGAAATTGAGTCATGTAACAGGACAATGATCCCAAACACAGAACAGCTAAGAAAAAAATAAATAATCAAAGTGTCGAAATGGTCCAGTCAAAGAGCTGTGCATAAATGAATGCCCAAACTTCAGTGAACTGAAGTAATGCTGTAAAGAAGAGCGGACCAACATTCCTCCACAATGATGTGAGAGACTGATAAAGTCGTACAGAGAATGATTACTGCTGCCAAACATGGTTCTACAGCCTACTGAATCATGAGCTGCACTCTGTTTTTCACATGACTGTTTGCACTCGTCTAACATAAAGACTGGAAAATGGGACACAGGTCCACGCATTCACACACTGACAGATGCACGATTTAGCTTCTTGTACCTTGTGGCTGAGGCTGTGCTTTGAGGGAGACATTAACCAGCTTTGTCTCACATTCAGCAATTGGTTCAGGTTTGCTGAGTATGTTTAAATCATTCGTCCAGCCGTTCAGTTTATCCTCACATACTGGTTTATCATAGACATCCTTCAATGACTGTGGAGACTCCAGACTGTGAGGCATGAATGACGATGGGAGGCAATCTACAGCTGAAAAACAGAACAAGAATGCGATGTGTCCAGCAGCCAAACAAAGCATACACTGTAACAGAGACTAAAGCATTATATTTGAGCTCTCTATGACATCAAGTCACACCACTTCCTTTAAAGATTATCAGTGGTGATACTGGGTCAAGGTGTTGGTGTCATTACGTTTAGCGGATGCAGCATTGCTGCTGGAGAGTGCGCCCGGTAGAGATATGTCCGTGTCCTGAGAGGAACAAGACCCTGAGCCTGATGTAGTGGCCTCCTGCGACAGAGGAAACAGTGAGGTTTCATTTATGTTCATACATGACCACAACGACACAGACACACCTTCAATGTTGAACTGCACCCCTCCATATGACCGTTGTCATTATAAGCCGAGTAAATTATTCAGGTTCAGTTACCGGCTGACAACATGCATAAATGAAAACACGCTACACACACGTCATCTTTATCCTCAGTGTAGGTGACGAGTAGATACTGACCGTCCATTGGCTGGGTCTGTCCTTTGCCATACTTGGAGTTTCCTCCTCACTCCTCTTCTGACAGGCTGCTGGGGCTGAACAACACTGTGGCCTCAGCTGTGTGAGAAGAGAAAGAGATAGGGCACAACCACATATTGGCCAACAAAAAGGTCAACTTCAAAATACTTTAACTGTCAATCCCTTGGTAAAAAGAAAATTCCACACAAAACTGAACGGGAGGATTACATTTACAAAAAAAATCCCATAAAATTATATCAGGCAGTTTAAGGAGATTGCTGAAGTATCTGACCACACAGTCAAATATTGACTTGTCCAACAAAGCAGCAGGTTCTGGTTCCAAAACAAATATACAATTTATACTTCAACCTGCTTCTGCTGACCCACCCATTCAATCTAATGATGCTCTTTGTTAACGTAGCTGATGTGATGCTACACAGTACTAAACATGACCCTGTCCCAACTTTTTGAGACGTGTTTCTGATGTCAAACTTTATTAAAATTACAAATTTCCTCTAAATAAAAAGAGATTTTTAAACTTTTTTCTTCAGTACTCTGCAGCAAACAGACAATAATAACACTTAACTGTATAGATTGTTCTTTAACACAGTTAGTTCCCTGCTGCCTTTAACTGCATGTAGTTCAATTTTGTGCTTGTTGAATGTCATGCTCAGAAACAGACATGTGACTGCAAAGTCACATACACACTGAAACTATAAAAGAGGAAGGATATGCTGAAGGGAAATTATGATGTCAGTTTTTAATCTTTCTCTCTGAGTCACAGTGCAATTTAAACTGCCCCAAATTGCACACAATTCAACATTTATATTAAGTCACTTGTGTAAATGTGTGTGTCCGTACACAGCCAACTAAAAAAAAAAAAAAAAAATGTATCTTGTGTTAATAATTAACTGTCTATGTCTGCTAAGCAAAAACCTGTGACAGTCTTTTGAGGATGGGTTCTTTTAATGATCACTGAACAAAAACTGAATATAAAAGATGACATCACCATCTTTGGTTTTTACTTTGAATCCTTTAGTCTGACATTTCAGGTGGACTGCCTTTATCATTTTGGGTTTTTGAACACTTAACCACTTTGGACAAAACTATAAATTGGGGGCGGGGAGTATCCAATTGTTAGCTAACTTACAGCCAGCTTGAGGCCAAACCTCTTAATCTTTCAGTTCAGATGTTTTCTGTCCCATTATCACAGGTGTATAAAATCAAGCACCAAGCCATGTGGTCTGCCTTTACAAACGTTTGTGAAAGAATGGGTCGTTTTAAAGAGCTCACTGAATTTGAGCTGCTGTAATAGGATGCCACCATTGTAACAAGTCAGTTTGATAGTTCTTTCCCCTTTCCTAGCTATTCCACAACTGACATCAACTGGTATACGTGGTATTACTGTAAGGTGGAAGTATTTAGGAACTCAGAACTGAAGTGTCAGACCACAAAGTTACAGGTGCAGAGTGTGGAAAAGTCGCCAACGCTCTGCTCAGTAACTGCTCCAAACCCACTCTACCATTAACATCAGCATAAAAACTATGCTGTATGGGGGTGTTATATGCAAGTGGTCCAGTACCTCCTCGAACATAGACTGAGTCTGTCAGAGGCCCCTGCTGCATTTCTTCGCTGTTTATTGGTTTCCTCTTGTTTCCTAACAGCTAAGTGTCAAAAGAAAGCATCAAATATGGACTCCCCAAATGGTCAGTGTAGTTTTTTTCTAGATCACATTTATCTTTTTTTCCCTTATCATTTTCCTTCTAATCAATTTGAAAAGGTGATAAGCTGATCCAGTAGACATGTGATAAACTGCCAATTCAGGGAATCCCTGTGCAATTACTAAGGAAAGGAAAGATTTTATGACACTTTAGGTGATGCATTTAGTGGTTATTACTAGCTGTAAAAATCTGGCCATCAACAGTTTATAGCTACACACACACACACACCTGCTGAATGAAGTCACTGTTACACTAATAAAAACAAATGTATCTGTCACTGTAGCTATAGCTGAATCAAAGCCAGTGCATTTATTTTTCATATGCATGGCTGTGAGACATCATCATGAAACTAAAGTCAGACTCTGAGCCACAGTCTGTCTCAAACTAGTTTCACCAGATTTCTCTTACTGTAAGCTGACACACCTGAGCGCATGCTGACAGACACACAATACCATCCCATAATAGACTCTTTGTGGATCAGAGGAAATGCAAATTTAATTTTGAAATAAATCAAAAGTAGTTTTCAAAAGAAAAAAAAAAGACCTCCCTACAGGTACATAAAGAAGAAATATGAAAACTGACCTTTTTCTTTTTGATCTGCAGCACAGCTTCCAGGAACTCTATTTCATCAAACACCCTCACCATGGGCTCCAGCTCTATCAAACAATCTGAAATGGTAGGAAACACACCACACTGCTAAATCTTGCCAAAAATGTAACACAGAACTACCATCACATTAGCAGTGCGCACTTCAGTCGTTTGTATGACCATACTTTGGAAGGAAGGCCGTTCGTCTGGATTAGCGTTCCAGCCGGCTGTCATAAGATTGATGAGCGTTTCTCTGCTGGGGATGTCTGCCGACAGGCTCTCTAGGCTGGTGTCAGGACGCAGCCCGCGCAGCACACTGAACATGATCTGAATGCCATTGGTCACCTCTGAACATAAACACAGACATATTAGCGACTCAAACAGCGTAAAAAAGGAACAAAGTATGACATGAAAAACAAAACACCAACCAGTTACCTTTAAACGGGATCTGCCTGGACAGCACCTCCCACATGATGATGGCATAGCTAGAATCCAAATATCAAAGAGGAAAACCGTTAAGGGAAGAGTTACTAGGTTGCCAGATATTGGCATTTCCCCTCAAAGCTGAGGGACTGCCACAAGCCAGCTTCAGGGATGACTCTCAAAGCCATGACTGAATGACCCGTTGCAGCAAGCGTAACCTCTTGCGCAAAATTTACAGAGACCGCATCAGCGGAAAGTAGAGTTCTCTTTTCAAAGCTGAAAAATAATCAGAACTCCTTTTCTGACAGACTCGTGGATCTCGACAGTTATGTCTGATTTTGTCTGGCACGACTGATTTAGCCTCTGACACTGGGCCCTGCAGTGGTATGCAAACAATGCAATCTGAGGCAGGAACTCTGTTTCACCTTTCCAGGAAGGAAAGCCTAATTTCCCTGAAATGCTTATCATTCTCAACAAACACGGAATTTATCAGAGTTTATAGTAAAACAGTTAAGTCATCGAGACTTTTTCCGTTCAATTTTCAGGGAAGAATGTAAATCTGGGTTTTGGTGTCTTACCTGTACATATCGTGCTTCACGTCGGCCCGACGGTTCTTGGATGGTTCGTACTCCTCAGGGGGCATGTAGATCACTGTACCCTCAGCGGGCTTGGACCCTGAGCCTCTACTCACTGACAGCTGCCGCCACTTCGACAGGCCAAAGTCTGCAATCTGGAGAGAAGCAGAAAGTTAGCAAGAAATGAACCGCTGACAGATAAGGTTATACAAAGACACATTTTTACATTTTATCAGTCTTATAAATTAATTTGTGACAAAAAGCCAAATAAGGTTGATAACTGCAGCAGGAGGACAGGCTTTTCTATAATATTAGATCTTTAAGGGGAAGCTATTATGCCTTTCTTATTTCCTGTTACAATGCTCACGCTGCCCTAAATAGTTTTTTCCCCCTTCTACAGTTATTTCTATCCCCTCTCACTGACAATGTATAATCTTCATATGGTCATCTTAGGCACACAGCGCTGAGTGTTAGCAGACTAGCACCACCCCCCTGCTGTTTAAACCTTCTGTTTGTGAGGGGCAGCCAATCAGAAGAAATCAGAAGAAAGTTTAAAGGAGAGGAGTTTGTTTTACAGTCCAAAAACTTAAATATGGATTTGATATGAGAATAATATATCCACTTTAATTATGTCACGAAAGAAAAAAGAAATCAGTCTGAAAAACTTGAAAAATACAGTTTATATACATAAACTTTTTATGCTAATAAAATCCTGTATTTAAAAAAAAAGAAGGTACATTTCATGAAGAGTAGTAGATAAGTGGTACATAGGGTATATGTGCTGCTTATTCACTACGTCTCAGTTACTGTGAGAACATACACAATACATGTGACTATAACTGACCACTTAGGCAGCTGTAACCTTTGTTACAGCTCCAACAAACACACTGACACGGTTTAAGGTGACATAATAGATTTTCCTGTTCTGCATGCACCCCATACTTGACGCATACCTTAACATGAAATTCACCATCCAGGAGAATGTTTTGCGTCTTTAGGTCGTGATGTACAAGGGGTGGGTTCATGTTGTGAAGGAAGTTAACCCCGAGGGCGATCTCATACAGAATTCTCAAACGCAAAGGCCAGGCAAGAACGGGGTACACGTCCTTCTGTAAGGCAGAGATTACAAACATGGGCTAAAGATGTAATAAATGTATAAATAAAAGAGGGAAATGTGTGTTTTACTACAGTGAAAGTACAAAACAATGCAAGAGCTTGAAATAAAGACTGAAAAAAATTACTACACTCAGACCAGTGGGAATTTCCCTTGTGTATAGCTGTCTGCTTCCCTCACTGTTCAGCTTCTCTTCCCCTACTTTCTTTTAAGTTTCATCAGATACTAATTACTTCGAGCTTTCACTTTTGTTTATAGTCTCACTGACAGGAAACAGAGTCATACACTCACATGATGATTGATGAACAAGAGAGAAAAAAACAACAGACCAATGCAACTCCCTCAGCTGACCTCTTTTGGCAGCAAAAATCCAAATGCAACAACTATAAAACCTTCATTCTGTTCAGCGTGTAGTCTGGACGACTCTCACAGCTAACTATTTAAACCAGGGGAAACTGGTAGAAATCACTCAGTAGAAATCTAAATGGTTTATTTAAGGGTGTATTGCTCAGACAAGACGACTTCCTAGCGATAGGAGGTGAATTTGATGACCTACCTCGTGGAGTAACCGGTCCAGAGATCCATTGCTCATGAACTCTGTGACTATGCAGAAGATACGAGGCTCATTGCAGACACCAAAGATCTGGATGATGTAGTTGAACCTGGCTTTGTGAAGTACCTCGGCCTCCTTCAGCAGGCAGTTCCTCTCTCTGAAACACAGCCAGAGACAGAATAAATAACAAAAACAAAATAGCACTGACAGCACTTTTGTGATAGTGAGGTAAGGGAATATTTAAGATAAAAGCCTTTTAGAAACGCAGACCAAATAAGCAGAATACAATCTTGCTGAAACGCTTGATTACACAGAGGAGTAAAGATGTTACATGCAGGAATCTGAGAATTTCTCACTTTTGAATTTGTGCAGAAATGTTTTAGATGTGTGAATCTGAGCAGAATGACCAATTACTGGTTGACCAATAAATACCAAACTGAGTCATGATGTCTGGACATTTGTCTGAAATCCATTTGGACTGGGTTTACTGCTGTTGGGATACACAGAGTTTTGTGAAACAAGCTTAAGAATTTCACATTAAAAAGTGGACTTAATGTTATAACAGAGTGGTATATGTGAATGCCTCCAGAAATAAAGAAAGAGTGTATGATTTAAAAAATAATAATATAGTGCAGTTCAGATTTGTGCCAGTCTGAGCAAATTAGTCCTCCAGCTAGAAGTCACTGGACAAGAAAGCCACAGAGACTCTTTAGCCTTTTTCCTGCCAGAGGAATGAAAAACCTGCTGGAGCACTCTGAGCACATTTCATTGAAATGTACAGGAAGGCCTCACATTTGACTCAAATTAGGTCAAGTGCTGCAGCTGTTGCTGTGGAGTAAGTACAGGCTGACTTTACTGCATCATCATGAAACAACACAAAGTTTTTCTGTAGTAGTGCAATTCATCCTTAAATGGCTCAAATGTGTCTCCGTGACCTAGACCTTGTTACGTAAAGTGGTCTGTTTGGTGCAGAGTACCTTTCTATAACTGGAGAGTCGAGCTTCAGGCACTTGATGGCCACAGTGGTCCTCCAGTCGGAGTGCTTCCCCTTGAACACGGTGCCGAAGCCCCCTCCGCTCAGGTAGTACAGGTCCGTCAGTTTATTCTGGGGGATCACCGGCAAGGTGCTGGTCAGGCTGCCGATATCCAAACAGCCCGCAGTTGGCTCCATGGCAGTTTCTGAATCCCTTACGCGAAGTCTCTGAGGATTTATCTTTCACGGGGTTGGCCAATAAAGGCAGAACTACCTCTTTTGGTAAACGCAAAGAGGAACTGCGCTCCCATTCACATGCATGCCACAACGTAGCCGACTGCTAGCATGCTAAGCCAACATTAATGTTGCAGAGAAGGAGAACAGCAGAAAAAACGGAGCAGCCGATAAACAGTGAGTCCGCTAACCGACGACAGCTGTCGTTCACCCAGCGACTACAGTTAAATGCGCGCAGGACCCAAAGCGAAACAACAACAAGAAGAGCGCAGCTGAGCTCCGCGCTCATTTAAGCAGGTGCGTTTGTTGTTGCTAATGACGACACGCTTCCGGCTTTTACGAGATGCGTTCATGAGTGTAGGTTTGGAGAACTTCAGACAGTTGACCCCTCTGAGCGCATTCAGAATCCCAATACAAATATGGATAACAGCGAGGTAAGTCTAGGAAAAACACCGAGGAGGCACGCTGTTAAAATACCATAAATCATAAATGAGGCTTCAACTCAACTTTAGTTTCAGTTTCGCTCAAACAAAGATCCGCCTCCTGCGGCATGAACCCAATTGGTAATATTGGGATTTTTAGCAGCGGGAATCCCCCCAAAACAGGGGCTTTCCTAGTACAGATATGTCGACGCTAAAAACATGTCAAAATACGATGTTCATGTGATGTGATTATAAGTAGCACTTTCTCTTTTCAGTAGCAGTTTAGATTTAAGTTTTCAGTGTTATTTTAGACATCCTGATAGCAGAATTTCAGAGGATCTTATACAAACTGTTCAGATAAGACAGTGAGATGCATGATGTCATTATTATTTTTTTTTACATTATTTTTTTTTAGGTGTTTATTCTTTGATCGCTCCAAATGTGAGTTTATGTGATAATTGGGCCTTTTGGTAAGTCACAGTTAGTGTTAATTTATTGAAATTATAGATATTTTATGTATTAAATTTTACCTTTTACAAGTGTGTTGTTGGAATTTACTGAAAGAGGATGCGCCCTTTTTGTGTTGTTGGATGAGACACACAATAAAGCACATGACTCTGTGTCCCTCTGTAATCTGAAACCGAGAGCAGGCTTTCAACAAATCAGGTACCATGATACTGCTTACGTGGATGTCACACAAACTGCCTTGTGTTTTTGATGAGCCAGCAAGAGTACGGAGGGAGACAATCCCTGCACAGATCAGGTGGGAAACAAAGCTTGATTCTATAAAACCCTGTGCTGTACTTCCTTCACCCGCTCTGACTCACTGGAAGTGTTTGCACTGATCCGCTGTAAGTACACTACCATGCTCTCTGTGCATGTCCATGTGGTTCCCCCTGTGTTTATTCTAATTCACCATGTGTCCTTGTTCACAGTACATCACTAAGACTACCACTGATGGCTATTCCATTTACTCCAGTACCTTTTCCAGTGGACTGGGTCAGTGTGAGCAGGTCCTGTTGCAAAAGAGCTTCTTCCATACATATTGACTCTTCATCTGCAAACTGTGAGCCCTCACATCCTAAAAGCAAAGGAGATGGTCCCACTGTAGATCCTACTGTAGATGAGACTTGTTGGAGACCCAGAGGAGGCCTGACAGATGGGGCATCCAGACAGCACAGAGGTGAAATGAGCTATGGGGATAGCTGGATGGAGAGACCCATTACTCCGACACTGCTCGGCCACGAGATCTTAGAGGAGAGGGCAAAGTTCACGGTAGGGATTTAAAGGGAGGGCTCTTCTTTTCCTGCAGACAACAGGCCAAACTTTATCCTGATGTAAAAAAACAAACAAAAGTAAAACCAAAGAAAAAAAAAGGATCTCATATTTAGTGGTAAAATGTGCAATCATTTTCAAGTAAGCACATTTTCACACACATATATATATATATGTGTGTGTGTGTGTGTGTGTGTGTGTGTGTGTTAGCTGCATAATAAAACGAGTAAAAGTCACATGTTCAAGTCAAGAGGGCCAAGATCAAACTGTGCAAACTGTGTAAAGTCCCAACAAGGGCAGGACCTTAAAAGCCTGCAATAAAAGCTTGTTGGATTTTTTTACTTTTATAAATAACATCAGTGTTGGCTAAATTTCACACAATATTTGTCTTTTGGAAAGGATTTGGCTGAGTGGGCAAAAAATGGGTGAATTCCAAAAGTTGTAATTGCTGATGCTGAGGGTGTCAGTTGAAAATGCTCTCTTATTCACAAGGGAACACCACAGCGGGTAACGCCACATGTTTGGCACTTCTTTTTTTTTTTTTTTTTTTTACATGAAAATC
>VUQG01004328.1:11681-34004 GCA_015106755.1 Etia nguti
TGGAAATCGGATTTGTGTCTCCTTCCAGGATCAGTCAGATTAGGCAGATGTGCAAATCGTTACAGTGTGGAATCAGAGGAAATCATATCATTTTAAAATGCGTCTAGCAAAAGAGAAAGAAAAGGCTGGAACAGGAAATAAAACAATAAAACAATCCTCTGATAAAGGCAGAAACATTAGCATGTCTGTTAGAATGGCCAAATAAACTGGTTCATTTGAGATTTGTCAGCTACCAGAGTTTTGTGTTGGCGCTCTGCCTTTGGGAATTCCACGCTGGACTGACGCAGTTTTGTCTTAGCACCATGGATGAAAGTCCTCATCAGAGACTGAAGAAATCAAACAACTAGTAAGAGAGAGCAGCTGTTGGCTTTCTAAATAAAGAACTTGCCATCAATGATTCAGGTTTATTATTATAATATGCATGGGGCTGCCTGACAACATGAGCAGCATTGCTTTCTGAAAGCATGCTTTCAATGACATCTCATTCAGTTTTATGCTGACGTACACCTAGACAGCAAGACAAATCCTCTCACTCTCAGAAGACCTGAACAACAGTGACAGGAATAATACTGCAGTTTGCAGTTTGTTGTGAGAAGAGGGGTGAAATATGCCACCCGGACTTTCTTAATGTGTTGTATATGCTTTATTACAGATCATCTTATTGACCATTACAGCTGTTTTTAAAACGTGCCTTTACAGTTCCTTATAGAGGCATGCCATGGCTGTATTAGGACATGTTGTACTATCCTACTGCTCTTGCTCTTATGTGCGTCTGAAATGCACACGCTTACAGAGTCAACTTGCTAAGTCACTCAGTGCAAACCAGTACATGTGTCTGTTATTTGTCATATAGTTGTCTGTGTTCTGCAGGTTTATAAAATCCTGGTGACGGGGAGTCAGGGAGACAGCTGGGTTATCTTCAGAAGATACACAGACTTCTGCAGGCTCAGTGACAAGGTGAGAAGACATCGTGCACCTCAGCAGCAACATATTAGTGAAGCAGCCTATACATGGTGGTGAAATGACGTGCCGTGAGGAGCCCGGAGAGGCTCGAGGGGGTAGATTATATATGGCAAATGCTTCAGTACTTGAGTATAAGTGACTATTACTTTGCTCAGTCAATCTTAACCAACAACTTTTTTTCCACATGCAGTTAAAGGACAGTTTGAGGGTTACAACAATCTGCTGCCTGATTTGTTCAGTACGCTCTCTTTGTTGGGCGCACATGTTGCACCCCTGAATCAGGGAGATTATAACTTGAGTTAAGAACAACACAGCGACTGTTCAGCTCGCAGCCAGTCTATTTAATGACAGAAATAGAACCAGCGCTCCCCATACAGGTGTATGCCGTAGGTGGATTGATACTGTGAAGCTATCAAACTCACTGTTTGAGACTAATTAACAACCTATAAAGTGACATTTTACCTCATGCATTTATCCGATACACATGCAGACCTCGCTGCAACTGTTCTTTTATTTGTGGCACCGTGATCCAGCGATGCTTCCGCCTCTCACTGATGTAATATTGTTGCCATAGTGATTCTGCTTTTCAGTTTTTGCCCTTTTTGCTCGTCGCCTTGACGCAGCTTCAAGAGCTTTTCCCTAGCTTTCATCCAGCCCTGCCTCCTAAGCGCTGGCTCAAAAACAACTATGACGAGGAGTTTCTAGAAAGAAGGAAGGCTGGACTGCAGACCTTTTTGCAGAACCTAGTGTTACACAAAGAAGTCATCAGAAGGTGTGTGCATGTGTGCATGTGTTGTGACTTTTTTTTCCAGTACTACTCTAGTGGGTGACCTGAAACGTGTTTAATTTTGACCTGTACATAAAACCTTTTGGTTCCCCAGTGAAGCTGCAAGATGCTTTCTGTGTTTGGTTGAAGCGCCGAGTCCATTTGACAGCCTGGAGGAAAGCAGGGTGAGGACACTTTGCTCTCAAAGATATTGTCTCAGGGGCTGAATGTGAAGAAAGTTGTGTAGCTCAAACACCCTCTGGCTACTGTGTGGAGTGCAGGCCTTTTGTGAGAGTCTCGAGGAAACTCACCTTCGTCTTCAGAGTGAACTCGTGGACAAGCAGAGAGAAGCCGACAGGCTGAAGAAGACTTTGGAGGAGAGGGAGAACCGTCTCAACCTGCTGCTGAAGGAAGTCAAGTAATTATGTTTCTGTTGCACAGCTGGAAACACAGTAAAGCAGGAAACTGTGCTGAAACTGTTCATTTCCCCCGTCTCACACAGATCCCTGTCACTTTCTGCTGAGAGCTTTGAAGCTTCAACAATCCCCACCCCCACAGACAGTGACACAGAGGACATGCAATGACTGACACGGACAAAGAAACAAACTGTAAATAACATACTGAACCACCAAATCTAATCTCAAAGTCACCTAACGCTGTTTTTTTTTAATGCCGGTGTTAATGATCAATAATGTTTTCTGTATTTTCTTCTTCTCTAGGTGACAGTGAGATGTGCAAGTGGTCATCAGAGATCCTGCTGGTTCCTCTAAAACCCAAATGCACAAGAAAGTCTATGATGTGACCACCGCTGTGCTGAAACAATCATCAGATGCAGTTTAATCTAACACCTGCCATGCATATGTTTATTTGATTCTTTTCAGGGTGTCACTAAGAGTACTACCTCAAAATAACAAGCACTTAGAAGTCTCATAATGTGTATATACTCTATATTATGCTGCTTAATGAGGGGAAAAAATCCAATAGATTCTAATACTATTTATGTTTTATTTCTAAGTAATGTATTCTATTCATTCGATGACGATGTTCCATTGATCTTGAATTTTACTGTACATAAGCTCTTTTTGAAGCAAAGGAAATATGAAAAAAATGACCACAAGGGGGCACTGTAATACAGTAACAGTTTGAGAAATTAAACATCTGAATGAGAGGGACACTGGGAACTTGATGTTCTGTTCTTATCTCTCACGGGGACATCTCTGTAAGATTTAAGTGCAGAGTAGCACAAAAGCAGGGGAGAGATGTTTTCCTCTTGAGTAGTGAATAACAGCTCGTAATAAATGAAAGAAGCCTGTGTGAATGTGTGCGTGTGAGAGGGAGAGCTCCACATCCATCCAAGTAAAGTCTCATTCATACGCCCCCATTACCACACTGAATGACCATGTTGTTTTCTTTCACTCATTCTGTTTGAGTCGCTGAATAAATCCCAGATATGTGTGGCTTATCCGAGGTCATGAAGGCTACTTTTATGCTGCCGCTGTGAGCAGGTTGGTGCATAATTATTCGATTTGTACAATGAAAGCATTTGACGGAATGTGAGTGGGTTTTATAAAAAACAACTAGGGAGCAAAACAATAATAATAATAATACATTCACTATGAAAACAGGTTGTCTATAGTCAGATATGTAAACACACTTATAGCTTTTTAGGCTGCCGAAAAAAATTCATACTCTTTAAAGAATCCAGTGAGTCTGGGACAGCTTACCCAGCAGTTGTGAAATATTGTTTTGAGGTGTTGCAGAAAGAATGATGTATTTCACAGTGTTACTGCATGAAGAGATGCAGGTGGCACGGTGGTTTGTTTAATTATGACTGTCAAATCAGGTAAAACAAAGAATTTATGATTTTATTTATAGTTTTCATCATTTCTCTGATTGTTTATTATCAGTCCATTTGCTTAAGGTTATCAGGGCTGTGGGAGGTTGGCGGTGGAGTGTGAGGGTGGTGGGGTTATATGGAAGTTGTTGCAGTGTTGGTTAAATGGTCACTGTTTAGTACAGGCATTTGTGGCCTCCCAAGACTTTCTCTGGCACTGACATTAAGTTTGAGGTTTTAAGAGCGTTGTCCCTGTGGGATGGACAACTATAAAATTTCCAACCATCCATCAGTCAATCAATTTCTTAACCACTTGTCCAACTGAAGGTTGGAGGGGAGCTGGAACCTACCCCAGCTGTCATGGGGCGAGATGCCGGGTACAGCCTGGACGGGTCACCCGTCTGTCACGGGGCTAACTCAGAGACACAGACAATTATTCCCGCTCACATTCACAAGGAGAACATGCAAGTGGTGGATTTGTATCCAGGACCTTATTTTCCTTCGCCACCATCAGCAGGTTAAATGTTATATACTTAACATTATGGTGCAGTGGTTAACATGTGTGACTTACACATGAGAGATCACAGGTTGGAAACTGGGAGAAGACATGAACCCAGCATCAGGGAGCCACAAGCTAGTGTACTCCCAGTGCTCTTTCCAAGCACTGAGGTCTGTGTCAGGCTTCCAGTGCTAAACCCACTATGTGGATTGATTTGCTGTGGCGACCCCTTGGAAAACAAGAGAGTGCCTGAAAGTACCGTTATACTAATAAGAAAATGCCTAAACTAAGGTTTTGAACCTGATTATTTTTTCCTCTTAGCATTTAGTTCATTGAGTTGTATTTTTAAGACAATATCATTACATTATTATAAAGCATATATACAAGAAAACAGCTCATCCAGACTGAAATAAAAGTTCAATGGAAGGTCACTTTGACTGCTCTTTTTGTAGGTGCCTATTACAAGCAGCCAAATCAAATCTGTCTCATTTCACTTGTAAGAAATGACCCCTACACTACACTGAGAGTTATATACAACCCCATTTCTAAAAAAGTTGGGATGTTGTATAAAATGTGAATTAAAGCAGAATGCAACAGTTTTCAAATCTCATAAGCTTGTGTTTTAGTCACAATAGAACCAGAAACCATGTTAAATGTTTAAACTGAGATATTTCACTGTTTCATGAAAAAAATGCTCATTTTGACAGTGATGTCAGCAACATGTCTCAAAAAAGTTGGGAAAAAACTGGAAAAATAAGTGTTACTAAAAAGAATGGGGTTAAAGAACTAAGCAAGTTAACTGACAGCAGGTCAGTAACATGATTGGGTATAAAAAGAGCATCTTAGAGGCAGAGCTTCTCAGAAGTAAAAATGTTCAGAAGTTTACCACGTTGGTGTTCCTCAATGTAAATTTGTAAAGACAGCGATAATTTCATCTACAATACATGCTATTGTCAAAATTTTCAGATAATCTGGAGAAATCTCTGTGTACCAAGGGACAAGGCTGAAATATTGAATGCCTGTGATGTTTGGGCCCTCAGAGAGCACTGTAGTAATAACAGGGATGATTCTGACATGGAAATCACAGCAGGGGCTCAGGAACACTTCCAGAAATCTCCGTCTGTGAACACAACCCACAGTGGCATCTATAAATACAGGTTAAAGCTCTAAAACGCAAAGACGCCATATGTGAGCGCGATCCAGTAACATCGCTGTCAGAGCTCCTTTAAATGGGCTGAAGCAACGTGGAAAACTGAAATCTGAAATTTGTTATCGACTTGTTATCAGCCTTTATCTCTGATGGTAAGGAGGTGCATTACTGCCTATGAAAATGGCAGCGTGCACATCTTGAAAGGCACCATCAATGCTGAAAAGTATATGCAGGTTTTAGAGCAACATATGCTCCAATCCAGAAGGGAAGGTCTTGCATATTTCAGTAAGGCAACGCTAAACTGCATCTGTTACAACAGCACGACTTCACCGTAGAAGGTGCTGAACTGGCTGCCTGCAGTCCAGACATTTCACCAACTGACAACATTTGGAGCATCATGAAATGAAAAATACAGCAAAGAAGACCCAGGACTGCTGAGCAGCTATCACACAACTATCAGACAGCATTCCTCTGCCAGAAGTCCAGCAGATGGTCTCCTGAGTTCCCAGATGTTTAAGGACATCTGGGAACTTCCTCAGCTTACACATTTGACATGTTTTCTGTGTCTTATTGTAAATAAAATACAGGTTTATGGCATTTACAGATCATTGCATTCTGTTTTTATTTACAGTTTAAAGAGCATCCCAACATTTTTGGATGTAGTAATTAATATCATATTATATATAGTAATTCTTATCCAATTCAGGATTGCAGGGAATTTAAATTTACCTGACAGAGAACTGCAGCTTATTTTTGTTTACCTCAGAAATGTGTGACTCGAAGCCTGAACTCACTCAAAGCCAGAGCACAGAGAAACTTTGTAAACTTATCTGCCACGTGTACATTAGTGTATGAGGAGACGATGGAACACCATGTTAGAGACTCATTTATCACGTTAAACTTCAGGTTATTGCTCGCTACATCTGTTTGTAGAATCAAAAACTTGGCACACGCTCCACAAGAAAAACAATATAAGTGAAACGTATATGAGAAATGCAAAAAAAGGAGTAATTTCACTTTCCCCCTGTGATTACTCCCATTTGTAAATGACTAACTCCATACATTTGAACCACTTTCATCACAAATGACTCAAAAACGTTCTGTTGTTTAAGACTTACTGCAGGATTTGCAGCACATATCATATTAAAATCAGGCCTTGATTGATCTTAATCTTAATCTTAAAGCTATTTGTCAGCATCATGGGACAGAAAGGCTCTTTATATTATATACATGAGACACAGACCAGCTGTACTGGAGAGGTTTTCGATCTGCTTTCTGACTTCTGATATATTTGTTTTCTTCCAGCAGTTCAGAAATGAGTTGGACTCTACGGTTTTATGTGAGAATCACAATGAAGTGGGCCGCTGCTGATCCTTGTTTATGTTCCCACACTCTTTTTTTTTATTTGGGTAAATCCTAATGTGCCTCTAAGTAACTATACATGGCAAAAGCATCATATTTTGCCAAAAGACCCCAAGACAATGAGTTTTTGTGTTTTGGAAGCCCACCATGCTCCTGGTTTGCTGTGTTAGCTTCAGATAATTTGATTAAGCAAAACTATTTAGAAATATGCTCCCAGAAAGCATGACTTAACCTCGAAGAATAAATGTTTCAAAAATTGTTTTTGACACAGGTTGCCTCTGGGCCAGGGGATTAGGTACAAAAGCAGGGCCTCCTTGATGTTCTTAGCATTTCAGTTTTTATTCCACTCGCACAAACATTAAAAAAATAAAAATAAAAAAATCCTCCACTTACCACAAACTAACAGTAACACATGAAAACCACAGGATCTGGGGCCCTCGGGGCAATTGTCCCCTCAACCAAGTTTGAAATCCAGCATCACTAGTGTGGTTAAAAAAAAGCTGTTGTTATTGCCTTGCAGATGCTAATGTTTAGTGAATATTTCTGCAATACCAACAGCCAAGTAGGGGCTCCTTTGAAAAAAAAAAAAAAATAGACCGTTCTTTAATATTATACGGTGCTCCCTGTTATAATTTCCAGGTTTCTCTAATGGAATATCAACGGTTTTAACAAAGAGCACATGAGGAAACCATACTGAGGTGGCACGGCATACACTAAGAATACATATTCCACTGTTTCCAGTGAAAACCACAGATGCAGGGAGCACTCTCTGTGATGGTGAGCCAAAAATATGTATAAATATATATTTTTATGTTCACATAATCCAGCAATTCCCATCCACACAGAGTACTCTAAATGCAACAATTTTACCCCATTGATGTAAGGACCCCAAGTCCACCGCTTAGACTTCTATTTGAATGCAGGCCAGCAGCTACACAAAGCAGCTGTGCAGGAGGGAGGGAGGCTATAATACAACTGCAGTGGAGAATTTGTACACTAAGTTGTCCTCTAAGGCACAAATAAAATAACTTTAATTAGCATTTAAAAAGAAAAGATTCTGTTATACCGTATAAAAACATCATAAATGTCTCAAAATAGCTAGAGACTTTGGATTTGTCGGCTGACATTGACATAAAATTCACTTAAAAATTTTTTTAAAATGTATTTTTTAAAACTTGGTTTTCTTTTCACTTTTATAAGCGAGGAGAGTCGTGTGGACAAGGTTAAAGGGCTGATAATTGGCCTTATACAGTACATCTGTTTCTTGTAGAATTCCCTGCGGATCTTTTTATATTCCCGAACACTCTGAGAAATCATTTCCTCTCATTTTTCATGGTCAGTTGTTAAATTTGTGCAGTTTCACAAGAGTTACATAAGTGCAGATTGCAAAATTGAGTTTGTTTTGCACCATCATAATCATGCAAAGCTAAATATTTCTTCATGTTTGATTCTTTGTATGGACTGTGCAGCAGTTGGCAATACTGCAAAGCATGTGTAGTTTCTTGTTATCTGTTGTATTTCAACACTGTCTGCTCCATGTCTGTGTCAGCAGGGCGAGAAAATACACCTGTGGAGATCATAACCTGTTTAGTGGTGGCCGTTGTGGTGGTGGTGATGGTGGGTGCGTGGGTGGGGGTGCCCTGGGGCTCCACAGACCAATAAATCCGCCCCTGTCTTTTTCAATTTAATAATTTCCCGCCTGCGATTCTGATGTGTAGACTTACTGGTCTTTAAGCACCAGCTCCTGCCGTGCCTCGAGCCCATCACGCCGCGAGTGCGTGTTTCAGTCCTCGTTCGCGGTCGCGTGTAGCCCACCTCCTCTCTCACAGCCAGAGAGAAACCTGAGGGAACTAACCAGCCAAGGCGTACGTCACTCACAGATTTCTCCTCCTTTAGCCCCTTAAAGCCCGAAATTTATCTTCTAAACGTTAGACTGATTGTTTTTTTTCCCATTTGCACCGTGTCATCAACAGATCTAATCATCATCATCACCATCATCATGAGGAAGATCACTGGCAAACACTTGTTGTGCTTCTTCCTGCTTGCCTTGCCGCTGTCCTGGGCAGAGGACACCAAGAAAGATGTGCGGAAACGGGAGAATGTAACAGGTAAGGATCGATGAGCACAGACCGGATTTGATGTAGTTTTTATTTATTTATTTATTTATTTATTATTATTATTATTATTATTATTAATAATAATAATAATAATAATAATAATAATAATAATAAAAGTGTTCTGAGTCTAAAGGCTGGAGCCTCACCGAAAATGCCGCTGCTTACAGTGCTGGATAAATAATCTATGTAGCTGACACAGAGTGGTGTGAGTCTGTGTGTCTGAGGACTGAGCACTTATTATAAACAGATGCATTATTCTAAGCAGACTAATAAAATCATTAAAAAAAACAAAAAACAAACAAACAAACAAAATAAATAATTACATAACTAAATACATCTGAGAGGAGGAATCTCGTTTACGACCTGAAAATAGTCAAACTTAATGAACTCCCAGTCCAGGCAGCACACACGTTAAAGCTTTGATAACAGCAGGATTTATTTTAGCATTGTTAATGTATAGCATTGGTTTGCAATGGTTATGGGGGTCTGGGGGTATATGTCACATATTTTTCACAATTCTTTACATTTATCATTGTGTTTTCAAATTTAAAAAAGCATTGCAACCAAATTAAAATAAAGATGGAATGACCTGAGATGGATTCTGAGGTTTGGGCATTAAATGACAAACGATGTCCACCAGGTTTGTCTAAGCCTGGTGTCTGTCTGTGGAGACATGCTCATCCGTAATATATTTAAAAAAAAAAAAGTTTTTTATGCACATTTTCAATCTAACTTGAGAATATAAACAATAATTGTGTTCTGCTGTTCAAGAAGCTGCCGTTGTTTTCTTCATTGTAATGCAACAACAAAGTGAGCTCAAGTGTTTTAAATGTATGTGAAATATTATTAGAGACATTAATTATGAGTTGTGATGTTCAGAAAGCATCATGTTCCACGTAGTGTTCCTTGCAAGTATATTATGTTTATTAGGTGAACTGATCATGTGAAAGAACATTATCCAGTCATGCTGGTGGAGAACTGTTGAAGTTTCACGGGGTGGATTAATAAAATGAACTAAATAAAACCGTAACAGTTCTGACACAGTGGTGTCCAGAATAGAAAACTGAGCTGAAGGAGCCAGTTTGTAAGTGTGTGAGAGGGCAGTTTCGTCAGAGCCTCAGACACCTCTATGGTGCCTTTAAGAGCCAGTTTGCTTGGGTGATGTGAAAGGAGTAGAACACCCTTTGCCTTCATTTCTTAGAACAAAAAAATTCTGATGATTTTCAGAGAAAAACCAGATACCAAACATCAGGGGCATATTTAAATCATAACTATTAAGACAGGATTTCTTCTTTCTGATGTCCCAGCATGATAAGAGTTTGCAACTGGGACACTGGAAAATGGGCTGAATATTTATACATATATATAAAATGATGATTAATGGTTCCAATAATCATTTACAACAGTAGATGGTTTAACGCTAACCTTTTTCTTTGAGAAACAGCTCTGGAGTGGCAGCGTACGCTGGTAACATGTAATGAGTTCAACCACAGTGTCTGTGTGCATTGTGCATCGTGGTCTCATAGTCTAGTGGTTAGTGAATTAGATGTCAAAGATCCCCATTTTGATTCTGCGAGGTGATGCAAATGCAGCCTTTTAAGTTTGTGTACTCCTTGTGCTGGTCTCAAGCCCAGATGAATGACTGTGTGAGGAAGATCTGCTGTAAAGTCTCTGCCAAATCAAATACAAAAAATTCATATTTCCATTTGGGAGCAACTGAAAGTTTCCTGTTTGCATGTATGGTTAATAGAAAAAAATGTTTAGGGCCCCTAACCTCAAAATGATTGTGGTACAGTTGAAAGTGTTTACAGCTGGATTCAGAATTCTTGCTTTTAAACAGCGCTACGACAGATGCTACACCAACACAGCATCACCTTATGAAGTAATATCACCTTATATCTTATATGCACAGTCTACAGTACAGTTACAAATGTGATCACTCAGTGTGTGGATATCTTATAGTCAAGTGGGGAAAACACTTGGATTTAGCAGCCAATTGCTCCGCTATTAACATTTTAAAAGAGGCTGGAAAAGTGAACTAAATATGATTGAGCTACACGGAAAACCAACCATCTGATTTTCATGAGAAAGTTGGAGTGAGGGAAACGTTTCAACTGTAAGCACAGAGAGGACATGGGAGATGAGAGCTTCATCATATTTTCCTGCAGAAGATTGATAGTGACAAGACAATTTCAGATAGCGTAGTCAAATAAAGACAAGATCAGGGTGCACACGAGAACCTCGGGAACAGCAGGAGACACAAGAAACTTCACCGATATGTATGAAGGTGGGTATTTTCCACAAATGTGACCGATATAGTCTAAACATCTGGTCAGAAAAAATCGCCCCAAGGTGTTGTGCTGGATGTTAAGAAAAGGTGCAGCAGCTGTCAGTCACAGGGCAGAAGGAAAGAAGTCATAGCCAAAAGAGAGGCTTTTTGATTTGTTGAACTTGTGCAGCATCCAAAATGCGAGGGTGAGCGCGTTGCTAGTGCCAGTATGCGAGGTGAGTGGTTTGAAAACGTTGTTTCCATTATGATCAAAAGAATGTCCAGGCTGGTGGAGAGGAGATGTAGAGTCAAATAATTCTGATTTCCAGTGGAACGTTGGCAAGCTTCGCTGCCATTTCTGTCTGTGAAAAAATAAGAAAAACCCAAAACAAAACACCTCAGTGTCTCGGATGCTTATCACATACCAACACGCTTTAAAGCAAGCATCTCTTTATGACCATTTGTAGGCTTGGAATGGTAAAATAATTTGGAGGAAGAAAAGAAACCTAATTATTCTATTCCAATGTTCCGTGTGCTGTTTTGACTGGACTTCTTACAAGTATAAAGCAAAACAAATGATTTAGCTCTAAATGTGTAAAAATGTTCTCGTGCTTCACGGCCAAGAAGAAAAAAACTGTCATGACTGACAGAAACTCCCCCGTTCACCAGTAAACAAGAAAAAAACCAAAAATTTCAGAAGACAAATAGCAAGCACTTACTTTCCAAATATGTCTTACCTGACGACCATCCAAGTTTTCCTTGGATCATGGTGTTTTCTCTTGCTTTCAGGGAAATAGCTCAGGTGTCATCACATGACTCCGAGGTGACAATGGAGTGAAACCTGCGTGTTGGTTCACATCCTCCCAGTTTGGTGATCTGTTTAAGCGTCAAAATTTCCCATCTCTTCCTTTATCTCTTAATCATAGCAGTGCTGCTGCTTCTGCGATTGGCTGCCACCACCCCAGCATCCACCTCTAGGCTCTGGAATCTTCCCTCATTATCGCTAAATTTCTCTCCGTGACTTGTAGCAATGAATTTGGAGCTCCCAACCTCTAATGCATCATTTTAAACATGCTGTTGGTATAGCTAGAGATACACCTGTTATATTAGTATGAAGTTACGTTTGCATGAGCCAAGAGTTGCTCTGCTAGAAGATTCATATCTAACCCTTTAGTTGGCAGACTGTGCAAGTCCTGTAATGTTAGCCAATTTTTTCTTTTTCTGTTTTAGAAAACAAAGGCTGGCTGTTTCTCTGGAGCTCAACATTATCCAAAAAGAATGAGAAAAAGGGAGTTGTAGATGTCCAGCTGATCAGTCATAAATCTTTCCTCCTGCTAGACAATAAGATGATCTAGAAAAAAAAGATGATAGAGATCCCAAAGACAACAAGTGAGCAGATTTCTGAATCCTTTTTTAACAAGTATCGAAAAACCTTTTTAGTATTTACTTAATGATGCATATTAAAAAAAACCATTACTAAAAATAACCTTTTTTCTTGCATCCATGCAAGCACAGATTATAATAAAGTTAAATAAAACATTTTTAAAGTCCTCCACAAAGAAGGATGCCCACATTTTCTAGTCAGTAAAGCTGGGTTTGCTTTGGCTTGTTTTAAGGAAAAATGTGCATATTGTATAAATTTCCTGCTCCAGATCCCAATTACTGTAAAACAAGCCTGTGCTCCAAGTTCTCGGACTTTGCCAGCTTTAACCCCTCCCCCTCCTGTGAGGCTTCAACTCTGCTCTCGCTGTTGGTTAATCATGGCTGGTGTCCAGACACTCACTCCAAGACGAGATCCTGGTTTCCTTTTTTCATAATCTAAAGGCCGACTCTTGTAGTATTTATAGAGTCTTAAAATATTTACTACTGTACATATTTACAATTTTTAATCATGTGTTGTGCACAAGGGGCTGCATTGTTGACACACTGAATTGATCTATTGGTCATCCTTTTATTTCCATTCCCAGTTTGGAGCCAAGCGAAGAATAGACGGCTTTTTGCAAGGCAAAAGATTTCTCCACCACGCCAAAGCGTCAATCCCGTAAGTTTTTACTGTCGACGCTATTTGCCATAAACTCACTGATTTAGTAGTGACACTGTGTGAAATTGCTCCTTTTAAAGGTATTCAGAGGTAGTTGCTGACATGTTTCAGTGACATGCCCTTAGTCTTTGTAAAGATGTTCCCGAAAATGCCTTTTTCAGTTTGTTAGGCAATTTTTTTTATTGTGAGGTGAATTATAACCCTGTTTATTGGATTTGAAAATTTCCTGCTTGCTTTCCATCGGCAGGAAAATGCCAGACATCAGTGAACACGTGTGACACTCAGCAAAATGTGGTGACAGCAACTCAACCCAGTTTTCCACAAGGATCAAATTTCCCACCAATAAAAACATAACCCATCACAATGATTTATCAGTGATGATAGTAAATTTAGAGTGTGACCTAAATCCTGCCCTTTGAACTAAATTCTCAGTGTCGTGAACTCATTTGTAATAGTTTTTTATAATTGCTAAGACATATTTCTTGAAACCATACCCACTTTTGTTAAAACAATACAAACAAATCAATCTTCAAGCTATCTTTTTAAAACTCCATTCAGAAAACCTCCAGTGAAACCAAACAATTATCTATGCAAAGTTTGAAATGTGCTCGGATAAGTGCTTTCACATCGGTCTAACAAGGAAGGAGCTGTTTAATCTTTTAACTGCTTTTCCAAATGACTTGCATGTGTCACATTTAAGTTTATTAACACAAAAGTTTTGATTCATTCATAATAAATTCCTGTGTTGAGCTAATCCCAGCTGTCAATGAGTCCCCTGAAGTTTAAGTCCTGACCACAAAAAAGGCGGTTAGTGGACTTTGTTTTTTGGAGCTACCCGTCAGGAATACCATGTTGTTGATGTAGTGTAACAAGGACTCAGATGTCTTATTTCTACTTGGTTTAAATGAACTGGAAAAAAATGTGTGGTTTTTATGGATGGATAAAACTGTTTTTGTTTTTTTGGGGGTGGGGTGAGAGGCTGGAGAAAAGGGTGGACAGTTCAACAACTTTGCTCTAGCAGTTGTGGAAAGTGTATCTTTTTGTTTTATAAGACTCAGATTGAGTCAGATGACTTTCACAGCTTTTTGTGCCACATAATTATAAATCAGGTATGTATGACCCGATATTAAGATAACTATGGAAAGGGGACAGTTATGAATGAATGAATTACAGCATGAGAAATTATTTGTAGAGGATGGCAGAGTGGTGTTTAGCACTGTTCTCTCACTGCAAGAAGGTCCTGGTGTGAATCCAAGCCAGGCTGAGTTTCCATGTCCTTTAGATCAGTTCTCTCCGTGCCTGCTCTCTCTGGGTACTCGAGTTCCTCCCACAGTCCAGAGACATGCAGGTCAGAGTAACTGGTGATTCTAAGCTGGCTGTAGGTGGGATTGTGAGTGAATGCTTGTTTGTCTCTCTGTGTTAGCCATGAAACAGACAGGCAAGCTGTCCAGGGTGTACCCATCCTCTCGCCCTGTGGCAGCTGGGATAGGCTCCAGCCTCGAATGACCCAGAATTGGATTAATGATGAAAGACTTATAGAAGTTTTATGTGACTTTTGAAACATAAAGATTGTTATGCCATGAGCAAAAACTTCAAATTTCATCTGAAATGACCATTCTTGTTCCCTCCTTCCTGCTCATCCACCTCACCGTTCCTCCTCTGACTCTTAAGTTATTTGCATCAGTTCCATCAGTCAACTTACCTTTACCACTGTAACTGGAACAGCTTTACTGAGCATCATACAGAGAAAACCCCAACAATCAGAAAACCCTCTATTAGAAACCACTTGGTGACAGTGGGAAGGAAGAACTCCCTTTTAACAGGAAGAAACCTCTAGCAGAACTCGCTCAGGGAGGGGCGGCAATCTGCAGTGACTAGGTGAATGAGGAAGAAACACACAGTACATCATGGGAGCCTCCAGCAGCCTAGACCCTTTGTAGAATAACTAAGGGAGGATTCAGGGTGACTTGATCCAGCCATAACTATATGCTTTATTAAAAAAGCAAAGTTGTAAGCCTAATCTTAAAAGTAGAGACAGTGTCTGTCTCCTGAATCCAAACTGGGAGCTGGTTCATAGAAGAGGGTTCTGAAAGCTGAAGGCCTAGGAACCACATGTAAACCAACAGTAAAGATACAGTACTATGAGGTCTTCAGGATAAGATGAGGTCTGATTATTTAAGACCTTGTATGTGAGAAGATTTAACATTGGAGCCATGGAAGAAAAGCAAGTATGCAAGAAATACACTCAGTCTTTCTAGTCTATGGGTGTCAAACTGAAGGGCCAAGATTCAGGAAAGATTAAATGTGTAATTAAATGTTATTATATTGTTAGAAAAGTCAATTTCCATCTTAAGTGGTCTGGCCCACTTTAGAACAAGTGCACTGTATGTGTTGGCCTATAATGTAAAATGAATTTGACATCCCTCTTATAGTCCCTGTTAGAACTCTCACAGCACCAAAATGTGTTTCAGTGAGTGACATTTTTGTGAAAAGAGTAAACAGGATCTGCAAATTGTGCTTAACTTAAAAAACACAAATTGTTGAAGCTTTTGCCAAAAGACTGATTTAAAAAAACGGTTCAGTAATAATAGTGAAGTTACGAGCTGTAAAACCAAAACAATGATGAACAACACTAAAACGCTCTGTAGAGCTGCCATGAGTCGTGGGTCAAATAGTTCACGTGCATTTAAATGACTTTTCCACTTCTTCCACTGACTCGTGCTTTTTCCACATATTCTGTCTCTGTTGGGATTGTTTTAGAAGCACAAGTCGAACCTCGTAACTCCCGCGCGTCGCTGCGGACGCTTGATGGAAAGCTGCTCCCCGCACATGCTGTGCTGCGACCCCTGCGCCTCCTGCCGCTGTCGACTCTTCAACACCATCTGTCACTGCTGGAGGATGAACCCCCTCTGCTTAAAGAGGACCTAGATGCAGCGCACACATGCACGCACACCCGCAAACACACCACGATGCCTGAACGTATACTGTGGTTGACAAAAGAGCACGGAAGGATTCACATCTGCTCTGTGGGTTTGTCTGCACAAATGCAGTTAAGAGATTAAACTTCAAAATAAAATCGAAGCATTTTGAAGAATGCTTCTGCAATGATGTGAGGCATTTGTTTATAATTGTTTGTATTTATTCGAGAGTTCTTCTGTCTTCAGTGGCAAAAAGTATGAAAAAAAAATACTCACAGAAATCTTTGCACGGTGTTAAAATATCTTAAAACAGCATATGTATGCATAAAAAGGGATGGGTGACATGTGCTTTTTCATGTATGTAGACAATCTGATATTAACTGTATGTTGCATTATGGGTTTTTCCCACATTTTTGCTGCTTTTGAATATCTTGCTGCTGGGGACCCCTGCAAGTAAATTTACATTGGCGCATAAATATGTTGTTGCTTTTAGACTTAATGAGGACCAAATGGCATTTACTTATGTACCCCATGCCCTGAAAATCAGATACATATGTTTGAACTTGCCTGCCTCTTGTGGATTAAGGAGTTTATATTTTTGCTATTGAATAAACACACTGTAAGCCTATATTCTCCTTGCATTTGTCCATTAGGAACCTATTAAGATGCTAAAAAAAACATTGCTCCAACGTTCAGATAGTAGAGTCAGAATCTGGCATAAACAACATGACACCACAGCTCCATCCTCCCTTCAATCAGTTGTTTAGGCTGCTAGTGGTGGAGGATATTTTCTTGGTGCACTTTGAACCCCTGATCATTGCTTAAACACCTTAATTAAATACCTGTACTATTGTTGACCATATCTATCCCTTTATCCCCACAGTAGACCCATCTTCTGATCATGGCTTCCAATAATATAACGCACCATCTCACAAAGCTGAGATCATCTCAAACTGGTTTCTTGAACACGATAATGGGCTCATTCACTAATAAGTGTTTGCACGTAAAATCACTGTTAGAGTCATGAAACGTGCAGACCGGCCAGTTTTGTTGGATATGTTAGTGAATGAGACTCATTTAAAATCCACAGGCTCGTGCTCACTGCCTGCCATCTGCATAATATCTGCATGCTACACACCAACATTTCTCTATGTGTAGAAAGCAGTGAGTTTTTACAGCTTACAGAAGCCAAAGATTTCAGGAAATTCAGCTCCAGTCATATGGATAAAGATATTAAAATACACCATTTTAGTATGTAATGCTTCAAGGTCATAGGTCAAAGGTCGAGGTCACACAAATGAGGATATATTATATTAGTCTTTGGGAGACATATGCACTCTCTTTGTTTTAGCTCTATTTAAAACATTTTATATGATTTCACAATCACAATACATTTCCATATTAATAATGCTGATATCAGCACAAATGATCTATGAAAACAACACAGATGTCATCACTAGTAGTCATTAGTCTAGTGTGTATTTTGAGCTATTTAGAACAGAAGAGCAGTGAAGCTGACTTTTTACTGGCTGCTTGTTTAGCTTTATATGCTCCCCCCCCCCCGTGCACTGTGTGAAACAGAGCAAAAAACATCAGGGTCTTTTTTTCATTTCATTTTTGAAATTCCTGCTACACAGTGGTTCAAACAGTGTGGGTGAATACACACAAGTCAGAGTGAATGTACTAAAAGCAGGAACTGAGACAGCAAACACTTTTAGCCATGGAATTTCTTGCTGTCAAAGAGGAAGGAAAAATAACTGCATGAATGTTAGTCAGAGAGGGAATTATGCAGAAGCTGATATATATATAAAGAAAAGCTAAAATCACGCTGCGACTGCGGCAATTCTTGTCAATAACTCATTCAGCATTATGGCAGCGTGCGAGGAGCTCAGCTTTAATGTGGATCACGGCTACCTGGAGGGTTTGGTTCGAGGAATGAAAGCTGGGATTCTGTCTCAGACTGATTATCATAATCTGGCCCAGTGTGACACACTAGAGGGTAAGCATTTTGAATCACACATGTAAATGTGTCATAATGTGCAAATGTGCAATACCTGCAGTCTAAAATCAATCAATCTATCTATCCATCCATCCATCTATCTATCCATCTATCTGTGATCAGTACCTTGTTTAACAGGTTCATAAAAAATCAGAAATATTTAGCGTTTTGTGAATTTATGCTGATATTTCACCTTTTCCTGCTTATTTGAAAATTGTAAACTAACAAGCAGTGGAGTATAAAACATTCGATTTGTCATGTCCTCTGCTCAGATATGAAGCTACACCTTCAGAGCACAGACTACGGTAAATTGCTGTCCTCTTCTGAGGGAGATTTGACTGTGTCGCTGCTGGACAGCAAGCTGAGGGAGAATCTGGTGACTGAATTCAGCTGCCTGCGCTCTAACGCCCTGCCACCCCTGTCTACCTTCCTTGACTATATAAGGTGTGCCTAGTCACTGCATGTGCTTTATTTATAGCTTGTGTCACAGGATAAGCAGATGCGCTTCAACAGCATCCTGCAGGTTAGCTGCTGCTGAGATTTTCAGCTAAACAGGACAGTGTTTACGTAGACAGTGGACACCTTGTGAGAAACGTGGCGAGGTCTCAGTGCGATTCATTATATGTGATGAAAACCTTCCTTCTACAACACTCTTTGTGGTTTATAAAAAATGGAATGAGCAGGAAACATTTTTACATGAACTGTCATGCAGGGTAAAAGGGATATTCAATTCATGCGGTCTCTGTGTTGCCATAGTTACAGCTACATGATCGACAATGTGGTGATGCTGATCACGGGGGCCCTGAAGAACAAAGATGTGTCAGAGCTGCTCCCACGGTGTCACCCACTGGGAGCGTTTGACCAAATGGCAGCCGTGGGCATTGCCCGCACTCCAGCTGAACTGTACTCAGCCATCCTGGTGGACACACCACTAGGTAATCTCTGTTTTTTTGTATTTTTTAAAATTCTTAATGATGACAAACATTTATATTATTAATATTTAATTATCTTTTAGCTCTAATACACCTTCAGCCACAGTGACAGACCATCATTCACTTAAATATCGGTGATTTTTTAACTGAAGAAAACATCACTAAAAACACTTTAATCCCAGTGATGCTTGCAAAGAGAAAACAGGTCCTGCTCACTCATCCTGCTTCATTAACCACAGCTTACTAGAAGTGGTTTGCACACAAAATCTATTAATGTAGTCAGTAGCGCATTATGAACCTTTTTGAGTACAGATACAATATTAAATGTCTCACATGACCTCATCAGACTGGAACTTTGTATCAGTTTATCAGAGTGATATAACTTTTATTTCTAATGCATAGCATTATGTGGAGCTCTCTGTAATGATCATCAGAAACTGCAAGTGCTCAACATAAAACTGAAAAAGTGAAGTGTTATATCGTTATTACTCAAACTATTAAAGGATTATTCCAAAACACCAAATAATACCAAAAGGACATAATAATGCTATTATATTAGTAGGAGTAGAAGTATTAGGAGTAGTGGTGGTTGCAGTAGTGGTGGGAGTAGCAGTAGTTTCATGTAATCTTAATGCAATAAAAGCAGTGATGAAAATGCATTTTTGATTCAACTTGATCAGGCTGTGCCCCCCTCATAGTTCAGTGACTCCCCAAATTAAACTTTGTTCAAACTTTTTTGTGTCCTTTTAAAAGTTCTTAAAGTGAGAAATCAAGATATTGACTTATAACAAATGTTCCCTGAGTACAGCTAAAAATTAGTCAGTGCTAAAATTGTCAGAGTCATAGTTTACCAAAGCTAAGCATGAAGTAATAGGTGTGAGCAGGGATATAGTAGTCACAGTTTTGACCTTATGTTATTATTTTTCATGTCAGGAGTGGGCTTCCATGTTTAAGGTCTATTATATAAAAATATTTACAACATATTGAGGGTTACTGTGTTGTTTTATTCATGCCATAGGTCAGTTTTTCCAGGATGCCGTATCTGAGTGCAGCCTGGACGAGATGGAGGTTGAGATCCTGAGAAACAAACTGTATAAGGTGAGCAGAGCATGGCATAAGATGGCATGACTAACCTAACTCAGCTTTGACACCTGTGTTATAGTATTTATGCACATGCTATGAATATGCTATAAATTCTTCAGTGTAGTTTATACTACTGTGATAAACATGTTTAACAGCTGCACTTAAGTTTTACGGCGGTGTCTGAACGCGATCTGTTTTTCATGAAATTTGTGCTGATCTCGGTGCCTTTTGTTCTACCGCACAGGCATATTTGCAGTCTTTCCACTCTTTCTGCAAGAGCGTGGGCGGTGCCACAAAGGACGTAATGTGCCCCGTCCTGGAGGTACTCTGGCTTTTCATACTGCATGGGTTTGTTTAACTGAAGTCTTACAAACTACGGGAGATTTGTTTTGCTGTAAATGCCATGTACTTTCATGCGTGCTGCAGTTTGAGGCGGACCGGCGGGCCTTCATCATCACGGTGAACTCCTTTGGGACGGATCTCAGCAGTGCAGACAGGAGTGCGCTGTATCCATCCTGTGGCAAACTTTACCCTGGAGGACTGAAACTCCTGGCCCAGGCGGAGGACCACGAGCAGGTCAAAGCTGTGGCTGACTGCTACCCAGTGAGTCTGACCTCATGTCCTTTGAGATGCTGCACAGTTGTTACTGCACATAATTTGAGTCAGACATGTGGTCAGCGTAAACTCAAACTTCCCTGCAGGACTATAAAATGGTTTTTGATGACCCCGAGCCTGGATCAGATTTTAAGACTCTTGAGGACCGATTCTTCGAACAAGAGGTAATAACGGCTTTGTTTTGAACTGTCACAGATTTCTTTCCCACTTTTCAATATTGTAAAAAACATTTGAACCATCCTGAGCATTTTGCCATTCAGACTTTTAAATGTGAGAATCTGACATACAGTCACCAGCCACTTTATTAGGTACACCACACCTAGTTGGAGCTGCTTTTGTCTTCAGAGCTACTTGAATTTTTAGTAGCACAGATTCAGATCCACAGGTGTGCTCTCCTGCTTATGTCTTGAACATTCCTACGTAGCTAAAAGCATTAAGTTGCTGCCATGTGATTTGGCCAATTAGACATTTGTGTCAACAAGCAGTGGAACAGATGGACCTAATAAAATGGCTGGTGAAAGTATATACTTTTTTTTTTTAAGTACAGGTGATTATTTTAAATTTAATATTAGTATATACTTTTTTTGTTAAGTTGCCCCGACTGTTACACATCTATTATTCTTCCAGGTGAAGCTGAACATACTTGCTTTCCTGCAGCAGTTCCACTTTGGAGTATTTTACTCTTACATCAAACTTAAGGAGCAGGAGAGTCGGAACATTGTGTGGATTGCCGAATGTGTCACACAAAGACAGAAGTCAAAGATACACAACTACATACCCATCTTCCAGGGGACAAGTTAACTAAGAAATGAGGATGTTTTACTAAGTTTTAGTGAGGATTAGTAAATGTGGTGGACCAAAGTGAGTCTTCAGCATCTTCACTGTTTGCACTACAAACCACAGCCTGGGTGTTACACTGTTAGCACATCTGTTGCTCATGTGGATTGAGCCTCATGTCCTGATTGCTTATGCCTCAAATGTTTTGAAAAAAAAAAAAAACTTTTTTAATTCAAACTTTGTGTTAATAATTGTCCTGGTCACAAAAGCACAGTATGATATACAATAAAAAGCTACTTTCTGCTGCTCCCTCCTCACAATACGTCAACACAAATATTAAAAAAAAAATGTTTTTATTACATTGTGTTATTAATAAACTACTTGCTACAGTGAATGTGTTTACATTCACATTAATAGGATAATCTATGCACGTCTAAACAGGACAAAAGCGTACATCACAGGAAGTATAAGAATGTGTGGCTATACAGTGGAGTACAATATAAAAGTATGAAGGCAATGGGGCACAAACAGTGGTATACAAGAGTAAATCTGTCCATTATAGCAGCTCACAGAGGTCAGAAACTGGCCATTTTTGCTCTTCATTAGCTTGTCCTTCCTTTACACTTTCACTAAAACACAAACACGCACAAAAAAAACATATTAAAACTACATACAAAATATACATTTTGCATGTTTGAATTCAAAACATTGCCACAAATACACGGACACATTAGTACAAGAATAATCATGCATGTCTTATGCAATGGCCTAACTCACCACATTGAACGGGGACCTCCATGGGTATGTAGTTCTGCTGGCAGAGGTGAACGAAAGCAAATGCTAATCTGCAGGGTGCTCTTGATGAGCTGAGTTTACACACAGACATGAACTGACCAGGATCCACCTGACGACACAAACGCAGGTTTGTGAGAACAACACGTGTGATCAACCAAAAAAAAAAAAAAAAAAAAAAAAAAAAAAAGGAAAAAAAAGAGGGG
>VUQG01004329.1:28650-40204 GCA_015106755.1 Etia nguti
CTTCGGGAGTATGGGGTGTCTGGCCCATTGCTACGGGCCATTCAATCCTTATATAACCATTGCAAGAGCTTGGTCTGCATAGCCGACAATAGGTTGGACTTGTTCCTGGTTGGTGATGGGCTCCGCCAGGGCTGCTCTTTGTCACCGATTCTGTTTGTAATTTTTATGGACAGAATTTCTAGGCTTAGCCAAGTGGTGGAAGGGTTTCACTTGGGTAGTCTCAGAATCTCATCTCTGCTTTTCGCGGATGATGTGGTTCTGTTGGCTTCATCGGGTGATGGCCTCCAGCTCGCACTGGAACTGTTCGCAGCCGAGTGTGAAGCGGTGGGAATGAGAATCAGCACCTCCAAATCTGAGGCCATGGTCCTCAGCTGGAAAAGGGTGGAGTGCCCACTCCGGGTCAAGGACGAGTTCCTGCCCCAAGTGGAAGAGTTTTAGTATCTCGGGGTCTTGTTCACGAGTGACGGGAGAAGAGAGCGGGGCATCGACAGACGGATTGGTGCTGTGGCTGCAGTGATGCGAACGCTTTACCGGTCCGTCGTGGTGAAGAGAGAGCTGAGTGTAAAAGTGAAACTCTCAATTTACCGGCTGATCTACATTCCTACCCTCACCTATGGTCACGAGCTGTGGGTAGTTTCCAAAAGAACGAGATCGCGGATACAAGCGGCGGAAATGTGCTTCCTCCAAAGGGTGGCTGTCCTCTCCCTTAGAGATAGGGTGAGAAGTTCGGCCATCCGAGAGGGGCTCAGAGTAGAGCTGCTGCTCCTCCACATCGAAAGGAGCCAGTTCAAGTGGTTCGGGCATCTAATAAGGATGCCTCCTGGGTGTCACCTGAGTGAGGTGTTCCAGGCATGTCCCACCGGGAGGAGGGCCCGGGGCAGACCCAGGACACGCTGGAGAGATTATATCTCTCGGCTGGCCTGGGAATGCCTTGGTGTTCCCCCGGGTAAGCTGGAGGAGGTGGCTGGGGAGAGGGAGGTCTGGGCTTCTCTGCTTGGGCTGCTGCCCCCGCGACCCGGCCCCAGATAAGCGGAAGAAGACTGATGGATGGATGGCACTGCTCATATTGCTTTAATTTTGTATATATGTTTACAGCCTAAATAAACAGCTCACCTTTGTTTTTGAAACTTAGTTCCTTCCCTGTCTGCACTTGGGTCCACTGCATCATCCCGCTGTGACACACTATCAATATAGGTCAAAAGCACTTTGGTACCAGTCTGTAAACAGACATTTTAATGGTGGGCAATTTACCACAAGTCTACTGGGGCTGACTTGTTTTTGAAGCTTGCCTCAAGTGACCACTATAGGAACTGCAGAGCTGCAGTTTTTTCTTACTTCCATCTTAGTTTAATTTTTCAGCTCCCGAGGTCCTTTCACAGTTAGCCTTAAAATATTTCAAGTACTTTTAAAATGTAATACAAAGTGTATTATAACAATAAATCAAACTTACTGTTTCGAGAAAAGACTGGTAGCCTTTATAAATTATAAATAAAGCCAATTCATATTACTTAGAAATAAGTCAGCACATTTTTTCAGATGAAAACCAATTTTTTAACTGAGCTATACATGTGGTGTTAAAATTGTTATGGCTAAATCACAAAAAAAAATTTAAGAAATTAAAAAACAAAAAGGTGCTGAAGTCTTACCACCTCTGACCAATGATGGTGTCTGAACCAATTAGTACTCATTTCATTATTTTGTTTATCCAGTTGTTTTGAGAAATTTTGGAAATGGATAAAATGAATGACAGAGTAACAGACAAAATTAATCTGTAGCACACACAAATTAGTAGATTAGACTACAGATGTTTTATTGCATACCTCAGTACTGGCATGAACTCAAGATTCTCAAGAGTCTCACTAGTCTTAGGTCTATAAATGATTGAGGAAAATCTGAACTTTGTTCAAATCTTTCTGTTCACATTGCATTGTACATTATACTTTATTCTATACATTTTCATCACAATGTATTACTCCACAAAAATTCTACACTTGCTTTTGCATTTGTCACAAGAAAAATATATTCTTTGTGCTAAAATTGTGATAAATTTCATAGTCATAGACCACCACTGTCTTCCAAAGCTCCAAATAAAATACCCCTCTTGTCTACAAATAAAAGACAAGACCAACTTACTGCTCTCTTAGCTTCTCATTTCTGGCCACAGCATGATCATTTCCCAAATGTATAATAAATAGACTTATGAGTTAATAAATATATTTTGGCTGCTGAGATAGATGTACAACCCTAATACTATTGAATAATTATAACCTAAAAAACCATCCAGTTTTGACAAAGGTCCTACAAGTAGCAAACAAGAATCCAGTTAATTAAATAAATAAATAAATAAACTGAATATTTGTGAGGGGAAAATTGTAATGTTATGTGCAGATTGAGCATTTTAGCATGTGCTAGTGGTTAGCTTGGAGACTGCGGTCAAGTGAATTTTTCTGTGGGTTGGTTTGTTTGTTTCCTTCCTATTGGATGTTTAGGGTCACATGAGTGGGGTAATACAGGAAGCTATTTCATATTGGATGTTTATAGTCACATGAGTGGGGTAATGCAGGAAGCCATTTTAGTATTGGGATTTGCACAAGGAGGCATACCAGAAGTCTCTCTGTTTAATCCATCAGCATCCATCTGTGTTATGCCACGGAGAAGCTTTGTTTTTTCACAAGTTCTGGGAAAGCACTGTAAGATGTACATTGGTGAAGACAAACAAGTAAACAGCCCTCAACTTTACTTTTACGTCTGACTCATCATTCAACACTTTCAGTGCCTACTGCATATGTTTAGCTATCTGTCATTTCGTGTACCAGAACCACGCACGCAGGGGACAGAATAAAAATGATGTGGTGTTATTTGTTTAATAACTGCAAATTAAGGCTGAAGTTAATTTTCAATCAGTCTTGAATCTAAGCTTGGAGAAATTTTAGCCTATATACTGTTTATACTGGTGAGTTTCGACACATTGCTTTAGCCCGCCATATTTCAGTTGAATTGGGGACAGGAATTTGCTGTTCTGAAAGTATTCTCTTAATTTTATTTATTTTAACAAAATTGGTAGAACTATTGTTATCCTGTGTTATCAGTGAAAGATGGATGCCTTTCCCAAATCTAACAAAAAAGGCCTGAGCTTTCATAATAACAGCATAATATTTCACAAATGAGAGAAAGTTCCTCTGCTGAAATGCAGTTTTTTTTGTTGTCCAAAACTCAAAGCTTTCTTTCTTTCCTTTCACCAAATATTGTTCACTCTGGCTTGATGAAGTACTCCTTAACGGGCCTTTGTGTTACCTTTGGATAGTTTTCTCCTTGAATGACTGCCACACGTGCCATTGGTGTGAAGTGTTCTGCTGAGAGTGGACTAAATAAAGATAATGTGAAACAAGCCTATACATTCTTTGGATGCCTGATGATTATCTTGAGGTATCTTGATTGGGCAGTCACTTGAATCTCTTTCATATATACTCTGTCCATTAATTATTGTAATTTGTTTCAGCCTGCTGAGCTTTAAAAACATTTTTAATAAGTCTTTATGAATTTTATTTCTCTTTGCCAAAAAAAAAAACACAGCATGAAAAGCACAGACAGTGGCTGCAATGGACACTTTTCTTTTATTTTAACAGTTTTACTTCAGCTCTTTGCATGGCTGACGGACCAACAACAGCACAAGCAAGAGTGGCCCACAGACCAGTTGTAAATTCCCCTTAAAATTTTGCTCTCTCATTCTTATCATTTTCTCTTTTTTTCGTAGTCTTTCAGAAATGGTTAGTTTATAAGATTATTAAAAATTAAATATTCATATTAACAAATGCTCTGATTCAGAGTACAAAGCACTGAATCAGTTTTTTTTCTCACGTAAAAGTGAAAAAGTACAGGCTCTGAAATGTAGTCAAAGAAAGTAAAAAGCTCTTGGAAGGATGTTTCTACTACTATACCTATTTTTGTTATGTGACCCTTGTGCTATGTTAATATAATAATAAAGTAATAGTAGACATTTCTATTGTGAGCTCCAATATGAACAATATGCAAGTAAATGTTTCACAAGTTATCTTGGCTGACATCCATTCCCTACACTGACAATATACCATTTATACTGTTTTTATACTAGACAGTTGATATGACGGTGTAATTCAGTGATTCTAACCACCATTATCTTAAATTCAAATTGACATCTGCTACTCTTGATGTTACCTAACTCTGACCAGGAAAACCGCAGCCACTGTACACCAACCCAACACAGTGCTTTACTGTATGTAGTAAAGCACTGTGTAGTATGGTAAGCTAACATGTTTATCCTGCACTAAACTGCCAAGTATTTGAATAATACAAAGTTAGTGTCTCACAGTTTGCTGTTCAGGGCATTTCACAATATGAAAGGACGTAACTTCATGTCATATACAGATCCAATACCTGATCAAAAAAATAAGGATATTGCATATTACATTTAAATTTCCACTTTACCAAATGCCATTGAGTAGTCCTTTCTTATTAAATATAACAGTTTTTCTTTCTCTTCTGTACTGTCTTTCTTACATCTTTCTTTGAGTGAATTTATGTGTCATTCTTTTCTCTTCCTGGAAAATGCAAAAGCAACCACAACCTACTTACATCTGCACCAAAAACAGCACCGGATCATTACTTCAACCCCTGAATATAGGGCAATAAATGTACCATTCATTATGTTTTTACTTATTTTATCTCTTCATATACAATAATAAGCCCCGGTGATGGATACACCCATAAATAGATTTGATGTTTGAAGTGATGGAAAATTAAAACTTCTCCCAAATGTGTTAAAGTAACCTAAAGTAACTACTTTGAAAAATTCAGGTATTTATGTAAAAATGTAGGGAGCAAAAAAGAAAAAGTAAATATTTGTCAGAAAAATAAATACTCAAATAAAAAACAGACACCTGTAAATTCTGTCTAAGTAAAGCAACAAAGTATTTGTACTTCATTAGTGCCAACCTATAGTTAGGGATAGTTATCTGAAATACCTAACATTAATTAGCAATCAGTAGGTTAGTAAGTATGATACAGCCAGACTAAAAGAACAAAGAACAAGAAAGCAACGTTAAATTTGCTGATACAAACTTACCTTATGTATCTTCAGTAACTTATATAGTCAACTGGACAAATCAGAGAATGGATATGTGAGCTGCAGGTATATAGCTGAGTCTATGCTCACTTTTTGACACTTCCAATTCAAGCAGCAAATTTCATTGTCCCAACAATCACACCTTCCATTTTAGAGGTGGAAAATGAAAGCTGATAACTGAAATCAAACCAGAATATAAAGCATTACTATGGCAGACACTCAAGGCTTTTGCAAATGAAATTTAAGAGGATTCCTTTCTCAGACTTTCTGTTTTGAAACATTTAATTCAGTATATTTTATAGAACTTAAGTTATAGTTATATAGCTTTTGAATCTTAAAGTTGCTTCATTTGGAACACAACACTCATCTGGTGTTGGTGAATGTTTCAGTGTAGAGGGTTGGCTTACATTTCTAACCACTCCCACACGATCTCAGAACAATGTACATTTTTCATTCCGATGGCTGATGTCCACAAATTAATCAATTTTTTGCCCCAAAAAAGGAATATTGAAGATAGTCTTCTAAGATCCAATCAATGTTTGAGTGATTTGAAATACTTAAACTTGTTAGTATTTGTAATTTGTAATCATATTCAACTTTAATATTTAATGTTTAACACTAGAATGAGTCCAGTCAAAGAAACTGAGTTTATTCAAGAAAACATGCCACTGCCCAGGTAAGAACTGAGTCAACTGACCTAGAATGAAAAACTCAGAGATTGCCTACTCTTAGGGTTAGAAAAGCTCAGCTTCTACTAAACCTGCTTTTAGAATAATCTGTGGATGGCCTTACTGGCTTTGACAGATCAGCATATTTCGCCAATCTAACCCTGCACTTTTACCAACACAAACCATCTTATAGCTTCTTTTAAATGCTGCTATCACACATTTTGGGATATCCGCACTTCCATAATGTCTGCACTCTTACATGCCCCTGGATTATCCCATGTCAAGCAGATACTGAAAAAGTGAGCTTCAATTTCTGTGAGCTGTAGGAACAGTATTGTGTGCAGTTGACTTCCTGTCATTTGTGTGTGTGAGAGTGTGTGTGTGTGCATTGCAGTCTAGATGCAGTCACTTGTGTGTCATCATTCCTGGCATGCATGCTGTGTTACCCCTGTTAAAATTTTTTTACCAGTAGTAACACTGAAAGAAATTTCTTGGTAGCACTTAAAAATATGCAACCATGTTAACAATTGCAGCTTTATTGAGATATTTTGTTTATAAAAATATCCAAAATTGATGATTTGATATTAGAGTGATGCTATAACCAGCTCTTCTACTACAGCTTAAATGAGCATAGGTTCGGTTCAGGTGATCAGAGATTAATTGCCAGAGATTTTTTTAAATTCATGTAAATACGCGAACACTGTTTAACAGTTCACAGAAAAGGACAAAAAAAATGTAATGGCAATAAACATATTACTTGAAGACAAAAGTAAAATATTTAAGCAACTAACTGTGTCTCATTTACAGTACAAATATATATTGTTAATATTACCATCTTTCTATTGCTATTACTGAGTTCACATGAGGGGAGATCAAGATTTCTACATCCAGAGTGACATTTAATTTTAACTTGAACTCTTCATAAATAAATAAAGAAATTTCTGTGTTTTTGGGCAAAGCATAACTCCCTGAAGTGAAGCTGAACTTATCTCTCAAATAGTATATATTTTATCACACTAGGTAAACAGAAAAATAATAATGACAGTACAAAATGTTTGATATTCTAGTGTCTGAAATGTACAGATACTATGTTGTAAAATGAAAAACTGTTGGTTTATTCTGGTATTTGGATAAAACATAACATTTAATTAAGAAGAAATAAACTTTAAACTAACTGGGTTTCCAAAAAAATGAATTGTATATAAAAACAGAGTGCAGTGAATACAACCTAATTTTCATTTCATTTCATTATTTCATTATTTCATTATTTACCATAATAGTGAAAACAACAAATATTTTGTTTATTTCAAAATTAAGGTGGTCAAAACATGATAAATTACTTTTCTTAATAAAAAAAAAAACAATGCAATGAGAAAAAAGTTGGGATAGGTAAAAAACAAAACAAAAACAAAAGAAGGAGATCAGATAAACAGAATTTTTTTTAAAATCTACACCTGCTACAATAAGGACCCTGAATCTAAAATAAATGCAGATATAATTGTATAATGAGTACTCATTTTGCTCATGTGAAATGTGATGACAACAACACATTAAAAAAAAGGTTGGATGAAAGCAAAAAAAGCAAGTGTGATTTTTTTTTTTTAACAAAATTGAGACTACTAACACTTTATGAAGGTATGGGTGGAAAAATAACAGTTCAACAATTAAAGAAAAAAAAGTTTCTCTGAATTTTTGGGGTTTCATCATCTATAGTTCATATGAGCCAACATATTTTTTCATGACAGAACTTTCACCTTTCCCATTTATTAGGGTCTTCTGTGTGTCATTCAATCTGCAGATTTGCTCTTTGTGTGAGTGCACAATGCAAGAAACAGAAACAGGGTGCTGCGGTTACGGGGCTTATCACTGTTGGCATCTAGCTATCTAATTAACTAAGGCAAGACTTCAATCAAGACTATGGATATAGGTTATATTTTTATAAAGAAGAAGTTTGAAGGCTATGAGGCACAGGCAAGACCAGAAGAAGATGATTGCTTGTCTCTTGGTGCTGTAGTAGCAGATAAGTAAGGATGTAAGCAAACCACTAGGAGAGAACATGGTGTTGGGATGAGGAGTGTGACAGATGGGACACCAAAAGAACTACTGGAGAGATGAAGAAAAGGAAAGAAGCAGATAGAAACATGGGATGCAATCAAAACATTACATTTTACAGGTTTTCAGCTTTTTCATAAAACAGATGCTTTTAAAATAATGTATTAGTAACAAACTATACAATCTAATGATCGTCTCATTAAAGAGACAAAGCAAAGAGACTTTAGTGTCATTGTGCCTCTGTCTTAGCATCACAATGAAATTAGTTTGCACTCACTAAAAAAACAAAACAACAAAACAATCTTAAATAATAAATGTATAAATGCAAATCTTAAATATTGTAACATACAAACATATAATGGTGTGTGTGTGTACAGTATTTATGGGTTCTACAAATAAAACCTTGAGCCACTTAGCAGTTTCATTTCTCTCTGAAAGAAAATGTTTTTCAGCCTGGTTGTTTGATTCTGTATCTCCTACTGACAGCAAGAATTTGAAGATGTGGTGTGCAGGGTGGGTTGGGCCAGAGATGATGTTGGTGGCCCTGGTTAAACAGCAGGCACTGAAAACAGCTGGTAGCTGGATCCAAGTGTTTTTCTCGGTCTCCTTGTGACTCTCGGTAGTGCCTTCTGAGCCAGCTTGCAGCATCCAGTATGCAGTAATGCAGTCAGTATGCTTTCTACTGTAAACGGGTAGAAGTTAGTGAGGCGATTCTGATGTATCCCAACCCCTTCTCAGCTTCCTAAGGAAGTAAAGATGATGTGTGTGGCCCAGGACAAATCCTCTGAAAGGTGTACTCAGAAAAATTGCATTTTATTTTTTTTAATTAGTATTTTATTCTATATTTTTATTTGACTTTTTTCTTTTATGTGGCAAGCATAATCAGACCTAAATGGTCGAACATTTTTCACTTCTTATGTGAATGTTAGGCTCAATGAGATGCTTGTGTGGATGTTTGCATCTCTAGGAGAACAAGGAGAATATATCCTTCCAGTGAGAGCATTCTGTTCATCCTTTCATTCAGATTTCATTCAGGTATTTTATAATATTTTGCTTTGGCTCATCTTTCTGACCTTCGTGTGGTTGCAGACACTGGTAAAAACAATATAGACAGCCGCTAAGATAGACGGGTACCGAGGGCCAACTTGAAACTTTGTTACTTTAAGATCATCTAAAAATCACTTTTAGTGCCTGTTAATTTCTTGTTAACACATGGACTTGTCTGGGCAGCATTATCAAATTATGTCTCCTAGTTCCATGTTCACATATTCTTTGTTTGCCATCTATCTAATATACCTTGTGTTTAGCTTGGAAATTCTACCAAATCTAGTGTAATACACAGCAATACTACATTGAGCCAGGCTCTTGTTTTAGTTTTACAGAAGCCTCTACATGCTTCTGCAAAACTCAGCTGGGAGTCTTTTCAGCACTTGTTGTATTTGACATTGCCCAGATGGTGTATTATCAGTGTCAGCTTTTCCAGTCATGTGTGTTTTATTCATCTGTGGTTGAGATATGTGTTGTGATGCATCTGTGACAGTCTTTGCAGGTAATGGGTCGACACTGGCAAAGGTGGCATCGGTTGCATCTGGATTCCTTTCCAGTCTCTAACACATGCAGATGTGGTTCAACACTCTTTGTCATCAGTGCACCCATTTTGTCATAACTATTAAGTTTTAGGAGCTTTACCACGCTGGTTACATTCTTTATATAATGGGAGTTTTCTAGTTTGCTGGTGTTCTGATTGCAAGTTTTCTTTTTGGGCTTTCATGTTGGCTTTTGTTTTCTGCTGCAAATTTCATCTGCCTTTTAGCAGGGGGTTTTGTGTCTGCGTGGAACACAATTTCATTTTTATGTGGCACAATTTTGTTTTTATCTAATACAATTTCATTTTTATGTGAAGCATAAAAATCACAAATAAAAGAATCTGAAATGAGTGTTTGCGTGTGTGAACCCAGGATCACCCCTTACAACATATTCAAATAAACTCTGTTCTACCACTTTTTGTTATTTCAAATAATTTTTCTGTTCTTTGTACAATGTACTCACTGACACTATTGGACTGTGGAAGTATCAAGATGTGGCAAAATCTTCAAGCCTGCAACTCATGTGCTGAGTTCTACCGACTCAATCATGTATGTTACAGGTAGGTATCCACTTTGAATTCTGAATTCATCTACATATTTTTCCAGTACTGTTTGAATAGCTTCAATATGGGGTACCTCTTTGCTGAAGATGAATATTTTGTTCTGTATGACTGTATACTTTCATTTACAATTTAGAATTTTAGGTTGCAGCTAGACTCATTTCACCAATAGAATTGATCAAAGATTCGCTAAAGCCAACACGCTTAACCTGCTTGTGTGGCTTGTACACTTCTGTCTGTCTCATGAAAGAAAAACTGGACAAGCCAAGGAGATAACATTGTATTTGGCCCATGCGTCCATATTTAATATTTTAACATTAACCAGCACCGTGCAATAATCTTCTTTTATATGTTTGCCATTAATAGCATCCACTAAGTTTATATCATTATCATCACATAATGACAAGCCTTCAGTTGTAAATGCGTTATCTCCTTATGAATCTGTTTCAATGACAACTGATTAATTTGTCTGATTAATACAGTGGTTCCCAAACTTTTTTCGCTAGGCCCCTCTTTGTTTTACAAGAAAATCTTCGCTAGGCCCCTCTCCCCCAACCGCCCGCACAAACACATCCTCCAACTACACACACCCATATTTTGTTTTCAAACTCCATTGCAATTTATTTGTTTGGGCCTTTCGTCCACACGTAAACGGCGTGAATCACCGAAAACTGAGATTTTTTAAAACTCCTGCCAGGTTGGAGATTTTCGAGAACTCGGTTTTTGCGTTTACGTGTGGAAAAGGAATACAGAGTTCGTCACGCAACATCAAAGGTGTGTGTCTTTTTTGACGTCACGCTGTACGCCACGATATCCGGTTTTTAAGTCTGACATCATTAGCCATGTCTGGGCCCAAACTCCGCTGCAGGCCCCTAAGTCAAACGATCACTGCAGCATTACTGAGATTTAAAAAACTGTCTAAATTCTTTCATCTGTAATAAAATGATCAGTGTGGCTGCTCTACCAGGTGTAACAATAAGTTTAACATCTAGACATCCATAAAAGCAGGATTTATGAAATTTAACAGAGTTAGAAGTTAGCAGGAAGTTAGCTCGCTAATTTCCACCTAAACATGACATACCATGTTCTGACTGAGGGATTTCTGAAACAAATTAAGACGTACAGCTCTGCTATCACTTCCGACATCAATGAAGACAGAAAACTAAACAGCAGTGACTTTTGTAGGGTTACTGAAGTTTGGCTAGCTGGTATATAATGATCTGCTACGTGATCGCTAGCGACACAGCTATGTTAGCATAATATAAGCAGTGAACCTGGAGGATGAATGCTAACTTTTTTCCACTCGATAAAAGTTAACGTGAGGGTTCCCGATGGTTAGGGACAAATGCAATGGCATGGCAGGATGCTGTAAACGGAGCAAACTTCAGTCAGGAGAACAACTGAGATAATCCATCCACAATACAAGGTTAGTCATTAATATACTGCTGCATGGGCTGGGCTGTAGTTACATCATAAGGTTTTAAAAACTGAGCTTTAAAATGAACAGTGGTAATAAACACCGAGAGAGGCCGACAGTGATCACTGACTTTTTAGGGGCTTATTCAGATTAAATAGAACAAAATACAA
>VUQG01004332.1:0-11487 GCA_015106755.1 Etia nguti
AAAAGAAGAACGATATCAAGGAGAAAAAAAGATCACAAAGAGGCACGAAACCTTCTTGTCCTAGTCCGTTGAGCAGGTGCGAAGTGAAAATGTTCCTTCAAGTCAGACGTATTTTAGGGGTGGGGGGGGTTTCTTTTTCTTTCTGTGGTGGTCTTTGGCAATTTGGGGGAAACCTGTCTGGCTGTGTGTCTGCAATTCCAATTTGAAAGGAAAGTGGAGGTGGCGGAGGCGGTGACAGGGTAGATAACTGGGGCTACTGGCGTCCCACAAATGACTAGACCCTCAGATGGTCTAGAGGGATCCACAGCATTCACAAGCCTAAAACTGAGTCCCTGTCTTCCCATCCATCCGTCTTTCCCACCACCACCTCCACTCTCACTCCTCCTCCGTTCTCCTGCTTTCCAAAGCCGGGTCTAGATGAGTCAGTCCTCAAAGTATGATGAGCACCGCCGGCTGCAAAACGCAAAGAGCCCGATGCTGATCGACGACACTGTTACACATACACGCGCACTGCCGCTGCTGCTGGCATGCCCACACTCACTTGTCTCTCACACGCGCACACATACGCTCGCCTGCGAATAACACTGTCCTGGTGGTGCATACATCCACGGGCAGAAGAGCCCCCCTCTCTCATTACAAGGCTCCCCTCCAGGCTCAGGATCCCCCGGTGGTTCGCACTCACACTCCGCTTACACACACACTTGTCCACCTCTCTCGCTCTGTGCTGCTCTCTCACACATACATCGATGCTGCAGCACTTACTCAGTCAGAGCGGGAGGAGGGGAGCAAAAGAGTGAAGACGAAGAGGGGGAGGAGGTGGAGGTGAGGAGGGGAGGAAGAAAGGGAGAAACGAGTGGGAAGAGAAAGGGAAAAAAACGATAAGACAAGGGCTTTCTGTTGAGTGTGTTCATTCAGTGTTTATATTCCAGGGGTGACGCCAGAGTCGGCGAGGAGACGGAGAAGATGGTGATGTGCGCGTGTTTGAACGAAAGTGCGCATCAACTAGTGATAGCTACAAGAGGTGGAGGAGCGACAGGAAGGAGCGTGAGAGTGAACAGAGGAGTCAAAATGGATGGATGGGAGGCATCGGGGGAAGGAGGAGAATGACATTAAAAAAAGGGAAAGCAGAGAGTGAAAACACACATAGCAGCATGCGCAGCATATACAAACACACACACACGAAGGGACACGCGGCAGCCGTCACGGTGCAAGGCTGATACAAAGCAGGCACAGGGTGATGATTGTTTTGTGTGTGTGCGTGTGTGCGCAGAACTGGGTCGAAGGGAGCTAAGGAGGAAGGAGAGAAGGAAGAAAGGATGGAGGATGAGAGAACAGGAGAGGAACAGGGTGTTGAATCATTGTGTCTTGGGTGATTATTTCCCTTTCTCTGCCCCTTTCCTCATATGTACACACACACACACACACACGACTGCAGGTGGTGCACAGGCTCGTTCACTCTGCTGCAGTCTCTCTACGCTTCAGTGGGAGCACATTCTCACTGCAGAACGCTGCCACCCCCCCCCAAACCCCACAACCCATCCAATCCCCGACCCCTCCCACCCAGCACACCACTGCCACACCAACGCAATCACAACACATCAAAGCAATGAGCGAGGGAGATAAAGTGTAGAGAGGATGCTGTTCTGTCAACCAAAGCTAGCTGAGACTGAGGGGTGGTGGGGTGGGGTATAGATGTTTGGATGTTTGAGAGGGGGGGAATAACAATAATAGTTGTTTGGCAATATCCAAATGTGCAGGCGATAAAAGATACGCATAAAAGTTGACCGATTCAAATCGATCTTGAGTCGGGTCTTGCTATGAAGTGCATCTAAAAGAGTAAACCTTTATGCTCAGCATTACTGAATAAAGAAAACTACATGACAGTTAATAAAATGTACTAATATCCTGTCAAAGGAAGTGATGCTTTTGAGCAAGGCAATTGTAACAAACCAACAGCAGACCCGGGTGCACGTTCATGCTTTCAAGCATCTCTTTATTGGGTACGGTTGCTGGACACATAGAGCTGCAGCTCTCCCGCTGCCAGCTCAACATAATATACAACCAACAACCACAATGCAGGACCCAGTACCATATTTAAGTTGGCGGGGCATGATTGCGGATGCCGTGCAGGTGTGTCTGCCTTCCCTGCAGGGCACCGGAGGCCACGCCCCGCCACAGCAATATTTCCCAGATGTTACAGTAACACCATGGAAAACAGTGTTTGCACACTGCAGCAGGACCAAAATCATTGTGACCCCGTGCATTCAACCAAGATAAAGTGGCAAAAAGCACAAATTCATATAATCACAAATTCAAGAAGTTCATATTAAACTGGCCTGGTCTGTGGGTCTGGTTGGGTTGTTTTGAATTTTCTGTTGAAACTTCTCAGTCTGCAGTTGAGATTTTCTTTCATTCTGTAATTTAGTCAGCATTTCGTGGTTGTAAAGGGTATATCCTTTTCTACTCTCACTAAGCACCCAAAGGACTTTCTGCTACCACCAGAAACTAGAGAAACCCAAGGAATCATCCTACCGACCTTCCAGTTGGTAGATGAACCACTCTACCTCCTGAGCCACTCACAACTATTACTTATGGCTTCTTGTTTCTGTTTAATTGCCGGACTCCTTCTTCAATTTGTTCTTGTTACATTTGTGATCTGATTTTAGATTACTATATATCTGATTCCTTGTATTTTACTTTCGTCTGGTCTCCCGAGTATTCTTTCCTCTTGTTAAGTTCGTGTCTCTGTTACACACTTCCCTTTAGACATAGTAGTTTCTGCTGTGTCTTGTTACCCCTGTGTTTCCCCTCTCCCCTGATTACCTTATGTGTGTATTTAAATCCTCAGTTTGCCTTAATTCCTTGTTGAGTCATCCTGTGTTATCTGTTACCCATTCACTGTGTGTGTATGCAGTGGATTTGGAGTATGTTTAGTAATTGCTTTATTTTGGATTATTTGCTTCACCTCAATAACGATAAATTTGTTGGTTTAAGAAGCCAGAAACTCACAGATTTGTGCTTTAATACTGACGTAGTTGATGTAGGATGGTAATTTAATTGGAAAACAGCAGAGATGCTCAGCAACCTTGCTTTTTATATAGGAATATAACCAGTATTCAACCAGTAGGCAACCTTGCAGAACATTGCAGATAAGTCACTGCAGACTTAGATGCAACTGATTGCAGACTGTTTGCAATATGTCTGAGTTTATAAATAAGAAGGCAATTAAATGCAAATCTGTCTAACTTTGATTGTTTTGAGACAGGTTGAGGTTGCTGCACCCTCAAACACTGGGTGAACAGTTCATTACCACAATTACTTCCAATCGGTCTACAGCAGCAAATATTCAAAGAAAGTTGCCATCCTACTCTTACTGTAGCGTGAGTGAGCTGTTAGTCACTACTGTTAAAGATTGAAAAATGGGATAAAAAATGCAATACTGCGGGGATGCAATATTCTTACAGCCCACTGTATATAGAAAAATTGCCATCGTAACCATGCCTTCCCCTACTGGTTTCTGTTTTCCATGTTTTGAATGATCCATTTAAGGTTTATGTTGATTTTCCTGGTACTAAAAGTGACACCTCAGAGCAAGACAAAAATTTGTCCGAAAATTCTATTAAATATTGTTCAAACGGGTGAATCCAGGATGGATTTCTTCCCCTTTCTGCATAGGCTTTCTGCCACTACTCCACCTTCCTCCCACAGTCCAAGGGCATGTATTTTAGGTTAATTGGTGATTCTAAATTTGCTGTAGGTGTTAATATGAGTGTGAATGTTTATCTGTCTGTATGTGTTAGCCCTCCAACAGATTGGTGACCCATAATGCTATGAGAACTGGCATAGGCTCCGGCCTATCCTGATTACCCTACTCTGATTTGGACAAGCATAAGAAAATGAATAGATGGATAGATGGATTCTCCAAAAGGTCCACTCTGACATATATATTGATATGGACTGATGCATGGATGGGAAACCTCTATGTAATGTTGCACATATGACTGGCCACCAGTTTACAGGTATAAGAAAAATGTTTCAGCCAAAAGCAAATGGACCAAGAAATGCAAAGCAGCTAGTGTATTTCCCCTTTACGTCAAGATTATTGATGATGTCCTGTGGACCTTCCACTTCTAAGCTGAACTGTTTTATTTTGCAAGGGCAGCAACACACCTAGAAGATTTTTACAGAGACATGAAATCACTTAGCTATGAAACCAAATATTAGGCTTTTGTACAAGTTTGGAATAAAATTTTAAATATCTATGGGCTGGAATTATTTGGGTGTTTTGCCTTTAAGAGAACATTTTAGTTTCCTGCAGGACAGATTCATGAGGAATATGGAGGAGGAGGAATATGCATTTGTGCATCGCGATATTCTACAACACTGTGTGCCGTACATCTCAGTGTGGGACTGGGCATGTGTCCCACTCTCTTGGCAATGCTGACCTTTCTCATTAGGCATAAGCAACTTGCATAATCACTGCTGACTTCTATTGACTGGCCTGTCACAATGTCTATCCGTTTGACTGGAAACCCTGTGAAAAAGTGCCGGCTGCCAAAAAAACATCTCGCCCAGTGACTTCCTGCTGTATTGTGGAGCAGGATCAGAAACTAAGACTTTTCATTAACTGTACACATTATGTAACTTATGCGCAATTATATATATTTTTTTCTTTTTACTTTTTTTAATAATATTTTTTATTCTTACTTTTTAAAAATGTGAGCAGTTTTACCCTCCAAATAAGTCTGCACACTGTTTCAAGTTATAATTTTCACAGTAACACTTAATGCACATTTATAGGACAGGATTTATGTGGTTAATGGACTGCTGTTTATATAGTACTTTTATACTATAACTGAGCACTCAAAGTGCTTTTTACTACAAACCTCATTTGCCCAATCACACACATATTCACAGAAGTAGTGTTTTCTATATTTAAGTGTCTGGTCTACTATTCAGACACACTCTAATCAGATGAATGTAACGGGGGAAACTCTGGGTCAGTATCTATCCCAAGAATACTTTGACTGGGGCTCAAACCAACATCCTTTCTTTTTATGAAACTAGCAAACCCCAGCATGGTTTTGCTTTGGCATTAAGTCAAGATTAATATAGTGGTAAATTTACCAGAACAATACTGATTAAACAGTATAAATATGTAAAATAAAGAATATATTAAGATAAAATGAATATACATTGTAACATTAATGATGAATTATAGATGTAGAAGATTTAATATCCAATATGTTGCTTCATAAAGTGTCTAATGACATGCTGAAGCTCACACAAACTTCGTTTTCTTATCCCCACATTGTTGTCATTTAGTCTGCTCCACTATTTTCCAGACTTTCAGTATTTTTCTATAATCAGTGATAATCAGCGGCTGCTCAGCTGCACCGGGAATAAATAAAAATTGCGCTGACCATTAAAATACATGACGTAACAAATGAGAATGCTAAACAAACCTAGCATGCGCACACCAAAGGTCAACGAATGTGCCCATGGTGAGCCTCATTTTGGTGCTCAACTGAACTGCCAAATGTAAAAATATATATGACTGTGGGATTTGTATAAAATATTTGTTTATGGAAAGGTTTCATCAAGATATGGATCCTCATCCATACTTATACAGACTGTACCATCCAGTCTGTCCAAAGTCAAACATGAGAAGAACTGGATCCACCCATTTAGAGTCTAGTGGACATTTAGCAGCAGGTCTTCGTGTCTGCGACAGTCCTAAACTGCCAGAGAGGGTGGGCTTTCTCAGCTAGCTGCAAGAATTTGGTCTCTAGTTCTTGGCATCACTTGATGCCTTTGATGAGGTAAGTGGTGTGGAAGACAGCAAGGCATGAGTCTGTCAGCACTAAGATGTGAGTATAAAACATGGGCCGGTGAGGGGTAGGTGAGTAGGTGAGAAGGAACAGGAACAGGAACTGAGGGTCGTCAGAGTCGTTCTCTGTTATCAATTAAAAATAATCAGATTTTAAGACACCCTTTTATACTGTCTACAATGCTAAGGTTAAAGAAATAAATAATTACATGCAGAAAATAACAAGGAAAATAAATATCCCACCAGGTCGGCTCTCTCATCTAGCCTGCTCTGTAATGCTTGTTCTGTGGACAATAATTTGGACTTGATGGAGAATTTTTAAAAAGCCAGAACACCACTTTATTTGACATTCACACAGCTTCTGGTAGCAACGTATAGATTTTTTTCTTACCGTTTCTACATTGATTTGATTTAAACACTGCTGTGTGTTCATTATACAATGACAACAAACTTTCATGACTGTAGATGTGATGTTATAACAAAGTTATCTTCAGTTTTAAAGCTTTGCCTGATAACCCATATCTTCTGTTTCTTTTTTTATTTGCTCGGAACAAGGTTGGGTCGATTTTTCATCAAAAACATGCAAATAAAACCTGAGGGAATATAATTAGAGGTTACGCTTTGGTGCTGACAAAAAGGCATGAGGCCAAGCTGGAGGTGGCAGAGCTGAAGATGCCCAGATTTTCATTGGGAATGACCAGGATTAGTGTATGAGTACATCAGGGGACAGCTTGGGTTGAGATGGTTTGGACATGTGCAGAGGAGGGATAGTGGATACATAGGCAAGGTTCAAAGGATGTTGGGACTTCTATGGTAGATAATCTGCTGTCTGAACCCATAAAGGTAGAAGTCAAAAGAAGAGGAAAAGCTTTTTGCAACACAGATTGGTTATTAAATCATGTGATGTTTTAAAGAGGTTTTCATAAATTTGACCCCAGTTTGAAAAAATGTTGAGAGAATTTTGCTAAAGTTAGATATGTTTGAATCTGTTTTTGATGATTTTGCAAAACATAAACATTTGTTTGGCTATAAGCCTAATTGGAGATTAAAAAGTTAATTAACTCATGCTCTCCCAAGAGTTGTTAAAGGATTATTTCGTCATCTTTTGAAAGTACTTTCCCAGGATTCATACCATCAGCAGCAAGCTTCAGTATTTAAACATGAGACTGGTATAAATTTTCTCTGCAAGAGGATATTTTTCACAGTGCCAAACACGAGAATCATGGAGAAGCTGATTAGAAGATATTTTTATTTACTTTATGCATGTACATGATTATTTGATATGATTTTGAAATCATTTGGACTGACCAAAGACAATTTCACATTACAAGGATTGAAAACATGATTCAGCAGTTGTGAAAAACTTCTGTTTCTAATGAAAGCACACAATCAATGTAATTAGCAAAACCAGCTCACGGCCAGAATTTGCTGGCTAGCTCGATGTCATACAGGCCACAGTGGAGGCAGATCGGGCACGGCTGTGAAGAATGACCGGACAGCCTGCTATGAGCTGCAAGAGGAACAGGAGAGAGTGGGAGGTGCAGGGTTTAGTTTTCTGCACCAGCATCCCATTTACATTCAGTGCACAGAGTGGGCACTGTACTGAGCAGACAGCAGATTAGGTCCCATCACACACCTCATCATTCACTAACACGCAGACTCATCTGCCTTCCTTTTCTCTACCACTCGTCCTTAAATTACCTCTTTTCACTTTTGCCTCTTCTCCAGTTTCTCTCATGTGTTTTATTTCTCTCCTATTTCCCCTTTTCTCCTCCCTGATTCGGTACATCTGTGGTGTTAAAAAAGTAATTAAATCTCAAGATATGGAGTAACAGTCTCTAATGTCCTTCCACTGTAGGCATACCAGTCTTGACCCTGGGGTGCACGGTGCCATACATCATGCAGAGTAATACATAATGATGACGACACCTCGTTGTTTCAGAAATGTTCCTCTTCATCACATCTAATCCAAGAGAAAGCCCTGTGGAGGCAGGGGTGACCCTTATGGCCTGTGATCAATGATTCAGTCTATTAAATGAAGGTGGTTTGATTAGTAATTCTCTGGCACACTGGATCATACCAAGTCTGTGATATTTTTATTCTCTAATCAGCTGTCTAAGGAATAATTGCATCTTATCATAATGATAGGAGAAAGTGAGGATAAATATCCTGTAGTATTGCATTCCCGGGGTTTGCAGTCCAAGCCTCTGCTTGGAAAAACCTCCAGGTGACAGGTTCATCTTTAGCAGGAGCAAATTATGTGCAGGGACAGGGAAGCCCTTGGATTCGCTTAGAGTGGAGGTCTATGAGCGGTGACACTTCCGGGGCCTGCTGCCAAGGGAAACTCAGTTATCTAGAAGCGTCTACCCTCCTCTACCGGTGCAGACATGCACTTCCAACCTTTCCTATGACCAAAGGGAGGAGGAACAATGGGAGAGGTGATGATGAAACTATTGACAGAGAAGTATATCTGCACTCCCAAAGCACATCTCCAACAACATAATCAATTTGTACTTGCATTTAGTTTTATTTACAAAACTGATTAGTGGTGCAATCATTAAAAGGCAATTCCAGGAAGTTTTAGCAGTTCTTGAAATAAATTATATCTGGGACATGATAACAGAAGGAGCCCAAATGTTCAGACAGGTTCAATGAACCCTAGTTAGGGCAGGACCATTATATCTTCTGGATATTCTGTTCATCTGGACGTAGCGCTTTCAGTGGGAGAAACGTTTCGTCACTCACCCAAGTGACTTCTTCAATCTCAGCTGACTGCAGGTTTCCCCAATCTTATTGACACGCTAAGTCCAGATGAACAGAATTAACTTTGGGGGATTTAATTACCTGGATTATTGAACATGCATCAAGATGTCCTATTTTAAAAGGAAAAAGGGAGAATCAACTGTGATTAGCTACATATTTTGAGAAGCCCAGTTCGATTTCATTAGCCACACCCAGGCCTGATTAGTGCCAGACCTGTTGAACCAAGAAATCACTTAAATAGAGCCTGTCTGTTAAGTGAAGTGGCTAAACGATCCCAAAAATCATGTCACAATCTAAAGAAACAGGTGAGAAACAAAAAGTCATTGACATTTATAATTCTGGAAAGGGTTACAAAGACATTTCTGAGTCTTTGAGATACATTATCTGTCATGTTGTGCTGTGCGGCAGCCAGGACGAAGGACCCAAATGCAGGACTCTGAAACAGGAAGTTAAACTTAAAGCATAGCTTTTTTTGCTGGAAAAAACTCTTCATGAGTACAAGGAAACAAAACAAAAAAACTCAAAGCACTACCTGGGAAAACTAAACTATGAACAGACAACTGGAAAACTAGCATAAGACAGAGGTGAAAACACAACACAGAGCAAGGAAGAGACAGGGCTTAAATACACACCGGAGTAATCAGGGAATGGAAAACAAGAGGGAAACACAGCTGGGATTATTTAGACATAACGAGACAAAGGAAGCAAAACTAGATACATTGACATGAGACAAGGGACCGTCGAAGTAAAGCAGGAAGTATAACACAGAGACGCGGACTTGACACTGAGACAGTGAAAGGGGAGACAGAGAGAACAGGAAGACAAGTGTGACACGACGAGGAACACAAGAAAGGCAAAATAACAGAAACCAAAATCCCAGGACTAAAGATATAACAAAAGCAGAACCAAAACCCACGAATACCATAATCAAAGAATATAACTAAAACACACAAAAACACTGGTTCATAGACCCAGTACCGTGACATTATCCACACATGGAGAAAAAAGTGGTGAACTTCCCAAGAGTGGCCAACCTACCATGAGTTGACGACTCATTCAGGTGGTCACAGAAGAACCCAAAACAGCATCTAAAGAACTGCAGGGCTCACTTGTCTCAGTTAAGGTCAGAGTTCATGATTCAACAAAAAAACAGACTGGGCAAAAAGAGTCCAAGGAGAAAACCGCTGCTGAGCAAAAAGATCACAAAGGCTCATCTCACATTTATCAAAAACCATCTTGATGATGTCCAAGACTTTTGGAAAATATTCTGTGGACTGACGAGACAAAAGCTGAACTTTGTGGAAGGTTTAAGTCCCGTTACATCTGACATAAAACTAACAGCAGTTCATAAAAAGATCATCGTACCAACAGTCAAACATGCTTTGGAGTGACCTTAAAATGTCCCTACAGACTGGAAAACTCTCCAGTTTGGCTGGATTGAAAGGATTCTGTAAACAAGAGTGGACCAAAATTCCTCCAAACCAACTTGAAAGACTCATTGTCAATTATCACAAACAATTGAGCCCTTTCTGCCAAAAGTGGCACGACCAGTTATTAGGTTTAAGTGCCAATTGCTTATTCACATAGGGCTAGGTAGGTTTGGATAACTTTTATTTAATAATGAAATCATGAATTAAAAACTGTATTTTGTATTTAGTCAAGTTATCTTTGTCTAATAATAATACTCATATATAATGTTTAAGATCTGAAACATTTAAGTGTGACAAATATGCTGAAGATATAAGGATAAGCGTATGCTCAGTATTAGCCATATTACCAATACCATTTGTTCCCCATTACACAATAAATAAATGTTCAGCATTGACTTTTGATGAAAGTTAAATGGGAAAACTGTTGTCTTAACATTTACCCTAAATATGCAGTCCCCTATCTGTTAACGCTGAAAAAGTGTTCTAGTTTCCTTCTATTGTATTTTCATTTTCATTGCTGCATCACATTCTCAAGTCATCTGCTCTACCATCACTAGGCTTTATTTTAGTTTTACTGTCTGACAGTCGGGACAAGGACAGCAGATTTGGGTTTGGCCACTGAAGGCAAGAGGTAATCAGTGATGCAAACGTCCCTGATAAGCTGCAATCAGGTATCAGCCAGACGACAGTAGCTTAATGCAACTCAACAGCATCTTTATCATCGCAATCAGCTGCAGTCCGAGTCCAAATTAGAATCGACCCCAGCTCTCCACTCCATACCTTTAAATCATCCACAATGTGCAGCTTTTACCCTGACAAGGCTTAAGGGCAGAAGGAGAGGTTGATTCTTATTAGGCTTTTTTAGAAAATCTCAAAAAGTAAAGAAAGGAAGTGGGAAACATGGAAAATAAAGTCACTTCTTGAACCTTTGCAGCAGTGCTCTCTAAGATACTGTTGTGGTACTCTTGAGTATTTGTGGTTTGTACCTCTTTAAGGTCTAGAGACTACCTACTTCACATCTCCACTTACCATCCTCAGGAAGAAAAAAGGGCCCAGGTTTGAACATTTAGAGTGGACTTTACAATGTAGTATTACACTAACAGGACATTTGATATGAGTTTTATCACAGCTAGAGCTGTTTACATATTATTTTCTCATCACTTCCACTCCCCAATCGTGCCCTCTAAGAATGAAATTACCACATAAAAACGGGGAAAAACAAAACTGCTTGTGGTTATTTAACTGTAAAAATCTGACAATATGGCTAAAAAAAATCTCCCCTTTAGAACACCTAACTTACTCTAAGACCTACTTTAGCTCATCATTTTATGAGTGCCTGGAACACAACAGCAGGAACATGTATTGTGGCTATTTTCATTTGGAGCAATCTTGGAACAAGCCTGAGGGAAGCTATACGCCCCCCCCCCCCCAATGTCCAAACATCCAACTCAGCTCACATCCCGC
>VUQG01004332.1:16938-28732 GCA_015106755.1 Etia nguti
AAGGCACAAAAAAAAAAAAAAAAAAAAAAAGTCCTTTCACGGAGTGTTTAGATTTATTTGTATTTTCTTGAAACAAATGAATCGAGAAAATGGAACAGGATTATGTTAGGCTTTGATTGAGGAGAACAGAAGCAAAAAAGCAAGAGGACACATTTCATTGAACGATTTTTTCACTACAACAGCCATGAACCAGTAAATGTTGCTCCAAAATCAGCTGAATTTGAAAAAATAGAGTTAAAACCATCTATTTGCTGTTTAAGCTGATGAAAAGTAAAAAGACGTGCCCTTAAGCTCTTAAAGAGTGCTCATTTTTTTTATTCCATTGCCTTACTTATTTTCTTTTAAGCTTTTGCTTCTGAAAATTCTGATCTGTGCTACAGTTGATCAATACCTTGCTAGGAACAGGACAGAAAATGGGAAGAGAAAAGGCAGAATTCATGCAAAGCTGAGCAGAACCCTGTGACGCAGCCTCGTAACCTCGTCTCATTTCCTGCTGTCGAGTGCACTGCTGTCACTAAAATGGATTTTGTTCTGGACAATCTAAGACATCATGGACCATAAACCCCTTCCTTACTGTCTCGTCTTCAACCTTCACTGCAATTAAATATTTTTAGATGATTATCCTTCAGTAATAAGAGAATAATTTAGTACACACATTCCACTGTCTTCTGTAGGAAAGGAATGGCAAGGGAGAAGCCTAAGCCTAATTATCCCGATTAAAAAGCAGAGTGTATGAACGAGTCATACAAAAGAGGATTATGCAGACATGAAAGAAGAGAGAGTTGAAGAGAAGGAGGATGACAGAGAAATGGAAGAGCGCCGGTAAAGGCTGACATGGATGGTGAGATATCATATACGTGCTGCCTTTATGTCACAGAGAGCAGGCTGGACTAGAAAAATATGCATCCCTGGTCTCCTCCCCCTATTCTCACTACTCTTTCTTTGCTCCATTAGCTTTATTACCATCTCTTAGCTGAAGAATCAGGCTATTGTACAGTCACTTGATCATAAAGGTCAACAAAAGATCCATTTCAGCTTTGGTAATGTTTGGTAGACAGCACTAGGGGTTTCCCCAAGCCACTAATAGACCTCTACTGTCAGTGGCTAAGGCTATGCCCCTAGCGATTGACGGTCAAAGTCAATCACTAGGGGCATAGCAGCCATTGTTGTAGTAACGATAATAGTGTATGGTAAACATCAGAATGATGCTATTGTCATTGTTTTACATGTTCATCATTCGGCCGTGTTAAATATATATGAAAGAAAGAAAGAAAGAAAACATTTTATTTTTAGGATAGTGTCACATACATTTATTATTGAGACAAGATTAAAACAGAATGGCCAAATTGTAAATGTTACAATTCTACAAACCCCTTTTGAACTCTTTACTTTATATTATAAATATCTCAGTTCCTAGCTGGTATTAAAATAACTGTGCACAACAAGACTCTTTTAGAGTTTAAATAGATCCCATGCACATATAGCTCCTGTCATGGTCCTGGGTCTTTAACCCAGTGCATTGAGTTTTTGCAATTTCATTTTCCTTGTGTTAGTTCCCTATTGTTATATTATGTCTCTTGTTTAGTTATAAATGACTTTAATTTTATTAGTTCCCAAGTTCGTGTGTCTTAGTCTTTGTCTCAATGGTTATGTTTCCTGTTTTATTGTGATAGTCCCCCGTCATGTTTGATTTGCTTCCTGTGTCTCCTTGGTTAGATTCTGTTCAGCTGTGTTCCCTGGGTGTATCCTTTCAGCCCTCATCTCCCCCTGTGTATTTAAACCCACAGTTTGCTTCTTTTCTTTGTTGTGTCGTCTGTCATGCCCTGACTCCTTATGCTGTCTGTTTTTCTTGAGCCTAAGATTTCAGTCTGTTTAACTCCTGCCCTGCCTTGTTTTTGTTACTGTCAGTTACTAACTAATAGCTAATAATTGCTAGCTAATAGCAAGTCCTGCATCTGGGTCCCCTCTCTGTTTGCCACACAATGTTCCATGGCAGATACTTTCACATGCTCAATACTAACGCCATAGTGTAGTAGTTTACACATTTGCCTAAGAAGTGAAAGAAAAGGACACACAACTCCCTTTGGGGTCGTGTCAGGAATGTCCTCTGGCATACAAATCTGCTAACTTAAAATACTTGGGGTACCTGCTGTGGCAAACCCTTGAGAATAAGGGAGATTCCAAAAGTTGCTTTGCTTTACATGCTCACTAGTATTTCGAGTGGTAGATAAACTCAAATTTATTAAGAACACAACAAAAAGATTAATGCAGATATATAAACGATTTTTTTACAGTTTGCCATCATTGTTAAACAAACACTCCCATTTCACCTGCACCTCCCTGTGCTCTGATCCAGCAAAGCACAGCAGCTCAGCCTCTAGCCCATTAAACACAGTTTTGTTCTACTCAGCATGCTATCATCACTCTGATGCGTCTGCTGATAACAGTGCGCAGAGGAACATTAAAACACAAGCCCTGCTTATCACCAGGGGACCACTGAATCCAAAACCTCTCAGCGCTTCTCTCTTTCTAAGTCTCTGTTCAAACCTTTAGTTCAGTTGGACCTCTCTTGACACTGGAACAGGAAAGATCCATCCTTGGATCATAGACGAACACAACCGGTATTTGACCCTGTACTCAAAGAACAAAATGTTTCTAAAGGCTAAGTCATACTCTATGATTTAACATTAATTATAATTATGACAGGACCATTGTGACTGTCAGCAGAAATTAATCTTCAAATGAAATGGTTTTATGTAAGAAAATTGGTATTTAATCCCTATGTGTTGTAAAACATTTTTAAACTACCTTGTCTGTACTTTTGCCTTGCACTGTCTATTGAAGTAATGTCAAAACATCAAGGACTAAAATATGAGAATGACCTTGACAATGGCCAGCTTACTGCAGAAGAAAAAAGAGAATTAAATGGTTGGTAATTGGCTTTTTTTACAATGTCTCTCATATATCCATGCCTCACTCTTCTGCTATTGGACCAAAATATTTCAATATAGTCATTTGACTTATTAAATGATGACTGTTAAAAAAAAAATGTTTGTTTTTAAAAAAAAATAAAGTTTAAAATAAAGTTTTTAAACAGGATACCAAAAGATGTACCCTGCCTCTCGCCCTATTATAGCTGGGATAGGCCCCGACCCTCCCGCAACACTGATAAGGATACGTGGTAGAGAATGAGTGGATGGATGGATTGGGAAATTGGGTACTCTGAAAATATTAACCTCTAGCTGTGAAGAAGGTAAATAAATGTGTTGTTAGTATAAATTTTCTTGATTTTTTAAGTAATCTTGAGCGTTAGTTCTCCAGGCTTTCAAAGTCCTTCTTTGGACATTGGTTGTTTTTTTGTTTTGTTTTGTTTTTTCACTCATTTTTTTTATGATTATTAAACCACATAATACTGACCTATGAGTCATTTAAGCATAAAAACGCATACAACTCGAGGAATGAACCAGTGCTGTGTTTACAAATGTAGCCAACCTCCAAAGAAGAGCACTGAATGTCCTTCAAGAAGCCTGGAGAACTATTCCTGAAAACTACTTAAAGAAATGATGAGAAACCTTGTCTAAGAGCTCCCACTGTGTTTAAGAATAAAAGTGGTCATACCAAATACTGACTTTCAAGTTTGTTAGAATTGTACAAACTTTACTGATAATAAAGAGAGGAAGAGTTTTTTCGTTGTCTTGTTTTGTTTTTTTAACGAATTTATTAGTTGTCTTTACCGTCTTTTTTATAGTAAAAGCCTTCAGTATGGTTTCGTGGGTTAACATGAGAAGAGCCATAATTTTTCTACTCCTAAATATCAAAATGCATTTGACTCTACTTTGGATGCAGCTGTCTTTTGGCATCTGTCTAATGTCTGGTTTAACAGCGACAGACAGGCTTTCCTGGTATTTGTTTTTTGGATGCCAGAGGCCAGGGGTGCAAAACAAGATTTGAATCATTCACCAAGCTCATTAAAGGAGAGACAAACCAGCAGCAGTCTAATACCATTCCTGTGCCAGCTCAGCAGCACCAACAGTGGGGCGCCAAAGTTGAAATGGAAGCGTTGCCATGAGAAGGAACTTGCCATGTAAGGGGTTTGGATGAGAAACTCAAGCAAAATAATGCACAAAACCAAACTTGACACAAATTCACATGAAATTCAATTTAAAAATTGTTCTTTCAACTATAATGCACAATACTTTTGTGTAACTTTTGGTTCCATACAACAGTGCCGTCTATTAGCTACCACTGATAATCTTTGTTGAAACGGTAAACCTACCCAAACCCAACATCGTAACTGCTTATCCCAGCTGACAGTTGGCAAAATATGTGAGCCCCTACAACTGTGCCCCTCTCCTCAAATCCAACACACATGCATTAATATATAACAAAAGGTAAGATTGTTGAAATTGAATAATTCAAAAAATATAAATAAAGGGATGAAACAATAACTAGCAGATTACACATGAAGTAATTAACTGACAAAGACAATGTTGGTGCTGTTAGATGAATTCAAGGCCAGAGAAAGCTTCCTGCAAATCTCAAACAAAGCGGGCTATTTCAGCTGCTTTAGCCTGCCCACAGTTACAAGCTGCTTTGCAACCCAGCTCCTTTGCATGCTCTGCCTGAATTCAGTGTCCTCTCTGCTTTCCATCAATTCAAATGAAAAGAATTGAGCCATACAGACAAATATGAACTATGTTTGTCTGTATAAAGGTCCTATCTGAAATGTGACTGTGGTGTAATTAATTACCATTCACGAAGAAGCTGTTATCATAAACACCAACATGCCATGTGCAAATTGCAGAGGCCCCTTTTCAGGGACTGGCAGGTGGATCAGAGCAGCATGGTAGCCGTGTAAGTTACATCCTCCCAGGCCAGCTTAATTAACAGTGCCATCTATTTCCTCATCTATCTTCCACATGGGAAAGCGGCTTCCACTGTTCTGTTGGGAAAAGGATTTGTGGTCAATACACTTGGCATTAATCTGCAGTGCTTTAAGAAAGGGAGGAAAGCATATGAATTCCTACTTGAGCAGAAATACATTGAAAGACATTAAATTTTCATCAATAGGTAAACATACTGATAATATGTTGGTCTAACTCTGATTTACTCTATCTTAACTGATGTGCAAGTCTTGAGATATTTATAGCAATATTTATAGGATAATGTAATCATTATACCTAGTTTCATATCCATTATTCAAGGGAAATAAACATTTATGATCTAGTCGTGTCACAGTTTTGTCTTTTGCTGCTTGAAGAAAGCATCACAGCAATGCTATCATTCTCCACGCACAGAAAAACACAGAAATGCACCAGCAATACCCTCGTTGCAAGCATTCTGTGCATATCAGCAGCAGCAGTGCTTTGACATTGTACAGCTGAAGAGTGTGTGATATGAAGAGTGACCTGAGTGTGTGGAGGGTAAACGGAGTGACTCCCTAGGGCTGCGACGTGTTCTCTCTAGCCCTCTTTTAGAGTTCAGACAAGTCCCACGATGCTGGGAGATTAATGAAGCTGCACTGGCACTATGATCCCTACAGGACTTCCACACACATACACAGTCATTGGCGTACATGCACACACACTGTTCATCTCAGATTATGACAGTTTTCTTGTACCCACCCTGATATGAGCTTTACGGGATGCACCGAGGATGGTACTCAGGTTGTGAAGAGGTTAAATGTTGTCATATAGAAGCCTGCGCTTATTCAGTCAACAAAATACAAGAAAAATCTCATCAGCATGTGCAGATGTAACAATAGACTTCAATAGAATCACCTAAATAACATCTGCTAGAAGATTTACCTTTGAGTAAGATGTGTCTTATACTAACGGAAATATCTAACCACGCATCCTGCCTATTGGTCACTAATGCTACTTCAAGAATGCATCATGAGAAATGCTTAAAAAAAAAAGGCATCAGCAGGTTTTTGTTCCTTGGATGAAAGAGGCCTGGTTGAGTCGCTATCCTCTGGTCTGGCGATGATACAAGCAAGCTGCACCAAAACTCAAGAGTCAGGAGGATGTCGCATTAACACATGGGCCACTCTCACACCTGCAGTCAGCTCAGCTGTCTTACACACTGCTGCACTGCCCCTTAGAGGTCAAAAATGGGTACTACTTGTTCAGTCCATGCAGGCATTCAGTCTGGACCAAGAGGGCTGGACTAATAAAATTCAGCTGGCACTGTCACCCATATTATCATATTTTGTATGTAATTTAAGAAAATCAATTTATGTATGTATAGTTATATATAGATAAGAAATGTACATACACCCATCATGGACAAATGTGTGCACATAGATTCAAATATATACATATAGAAACCTGAATCTTTTAATAAGTGCTGCTGAAGGTTCTACACTGTATTTTCACTCGAAAGTACAAAGGCCTATTATCTTCTCGTTAGTGATCATGATGGACTACAACTGGTAGTTTCTCGTTGCAGCATAAAAAGGATTTGTTTCACAGTAGTCATCGGACTGATCAATACTCAGAACAATGAGAAAGTCCAAGGAACTCAGTGAAAATCTAAAATGGAGGCCTGTAGATTTACACAAGTTGGGAAGGTCTCTTGGAGCCATTTCTAAACAACTGTACCTAATTACAAGTTATTCTGATGTGTCAACACTTTGCTGAGGTCTGAAAGAAGACCTCAGCAGAGATTAGAGGAAACTGGTTAGGATGTTCAGGAACAACTCAGAAACCACAGAGGCTCAAGCCTTAATTTTGAAACTGCTGGAACATCAATGTCATTGTCCACAATGAAGCCAGCTCTCCATCGTCATGGACTGAGAGGGTGCCGACCAAGAAAGAAGCTTCTGCTCCAAAACTGACATAATCAAGCTCAGCTGAAATTTGCAGCTGCCCACATAGATAGGACTTTTCTGGAGAAAGGTCCAAGAGGTATGTTTGGAGGAGTAAAGGCAAGGCTTTCTAAAATAAAAACACTTTACCAACTGTCAACGATGGTGGTGGTAGCGTCATGCTTTTGGTCTGTTTTGCTGCCAGTGGTACTGGTACATTGAACAAAGTGGATGAAATAATGAACAAGGACAAATACATACTTCTGTGTAATTCAAAATTTCAAGATCCTAAATGGAAACTTTGGCTTGGTGATGGCAAATGTTTTTTCCTTTTTTCTGTGCTGGAAACAAGCTTCCATAGATATCAGTAGCTTTCACAAAACAGAAGTATTTGATTCTGTGGGAATAAAACAATCTACTGGCTTTGTAATTTCATTCATTTATTATGTCCCATTAACCAAGAATGTCCATTACTGCCATTCTATCATAATACCATTCTCCTTATATACAGCATTAATCAAGGAAAGAAATCAGTCACACATCTACTGACTGTCAGCGGTTTAGTTGTGTAGGTGTAGTCGCCATGTTATCCATCTCCAGTTCGCTCTTCTGGTCAACTTGACATATTTCCCTTCGAATCTCGTCAGCGTGCCTGTTCTGCTGCAGTCCTTCCACCTCTGCCATCACTGCAGAGTAGGATTCATGGTGAAAGAGTATCTGCCTAATCTGTGGGTTCCAGATGGAAAGAACAGCTGTACTGATGCAGGAATGTATTATTTTAAAGCACTGGTGCCACTACGGGACTGATCATCCTACAGGAGGATCCTGTTCTCTTCCCTTTCATTGTAAAAATGACAAAAAATATCTTCGATGCCAACTGCAGCAAAAACAATTTTTAAAAAAGAGAGTCTCACGGTGGTGCTCACTGTGCTTACTCTGAGAGCTGAATGATTCATGCACCCATAGTTGTAGCAGATGGACCAAAAAATTTTTTTTTAAATTTAAGACCATAGGAGGTCCAAACAGCGGCATGTGATATGTTCCTTTATAGTGACAGCATTGCACAGGAGTCCGGTGGTTTGCTGTTGGAAGTCATGCTTTAAATTGCTTGGCATCAACACTCAGTGAAAGCTCACTGCCACACTGACCATCCAAATGAGTCGTATGCTAATGTGAACACTGCAGTTGGTGATGATCCTGAGGTTGGATGCCAATGCAAATGAATATGTAGCATTCTACAGCCATCAACACCAGGGTCATCTGGGACAAGGACAACGCAACACAGGATACAAAACTATGCTATGCACTGGCATCCATAAATTAGTTTTCTTTTGCGCAAGAGAAGAAAATAGAACCAAAGACCATTACAAAACTCAATTCAGTTTCAATTCAGTTTTATTTAAATAGCACCAAATCACAACAACAGTCACCTCAAGGTGCTTTATGTTGTAAGGCAAGAGAAACCCCAACAATCAAACAACCTCCTTTGAGTAAGCACTTGGTGACAGTGGGAAGGAGAAACTCTGTTTTAATAGGAAGAAACCTCCAGCAGAATCAGGCTCAGGGAAGCGTGCCCATCTGATCCCCAAACCACAAACTGATAAGTTTTGTAGTAGAATATATACTGTGATTGCCACAGCAGCTGCTTATACCTCGATGTCAGAACCAAGAGGAATCCATTTACTTCAACTGAGAAGAGCAAACCAATAAAAAGCACAAGAAAAAAGTTTTTTTAGAAGAAGAAAAGTTTCAGGAAGAACAGCTGCACGTACCGCCCTACTGATCCCAGCCATGGGTAGTTATATTGGATGAATTAAAGTTTACTTACAGCTAGATGTTCGTTGTACATGTTCATTGACGATAAACGGTTATTCTATTCTATTCTATTTTGAACTACCAAAGAAAAGGAAAATTGAGGGAGGTTACTAGGAGAAAATAACCATTCACTTCATTTTCTTAGCATAAAATCCTGCGCACAAAAGACACACAGTAAGTATCAGGCTTGACTCTTTTTTTTTTTTTAATAGAAGTACTACTATTTTATGTTCAAATATTTATAATCACTTGATATCAATTATTTATCAGTATCAAGGATTCTCTTTTTGACTTTTATGCCTTCAAACTCAGATGTTTCTTATACCCTGTTGTGTATACTGAACTGCATATTCTGGTTAAAACAGAATATGCAGTCCATTAAAAAAAATACTACATGTGTATCTTGCCATTCATACACACAGATGTTACCTGGCAACTGCATCGAAAGGAATCATTTATTACTATTGTTACATAATAAAAAAAAAAAACACCTTTCTCCTTGAATCTAGTAACTTATGAAACAGGTGCACTTCAGGGATGGGAAGACTGTAGATGAGGCATGATTGTGAACAGATCAGAGAAGAGATCCTTCTCTTTCACTGCTATCCTAATGTCACTTTAAGAAGCAAAGACAGCTGGTATTTAGAGAAGCAGCCCTAAAAACCCCATAGGGTGCCAGCATAGTTATTTTTGAATTTCCTGTTCTCTTCTCTCAAAGTCAGTGGACTTTGTGGATTTTCCATTAGATGCCTAACATAAAAACTGCAATTAACATAAGCTTTAGACAAGTTTTGTTGTTCTAAAACCTAAAATATTTTAATTGAATATCCCACTTGGGAACTCAGAGAAAGTGACTAAACGAGACCACAGAAATTTGTGGGGACATTCGGTTCTGCGGTGTCCAACCCAGGAGCTTAGTGGTGATGGCAAAGTCATGTGAATAAGACCTAAATGATTCTGCCCCTATCGGTTCAAATGCAAGCTATTTCCACCATGACCACAAATGGAGATTAAAGAATTTGATATGTAACATATCACAGTCATTAAGCAATTAATTTCAAAACTAAAGTTTAAATGTCAAGACTGAGTGCACTCATTTTTTTTTTTTAAATTTCAGTAGATGAAAAAGTAAGTAGTACGACTGCGAGAAAATCTTTAGAAAGCAGAATCACTGAGCTGTTTGAAGGTCTGTTACTAAATCACAGTCACTCTGAAAAGGTTTCATTGCAGCATGCCCAAACCACTTGAGAAACCTGTTGATTTAATTTCCAGACGGTGAAAAAGCAGTCAGTAAGTAGCTTCTTGATTCCATCGTAGCAGTTCACAGTGCTCTACCCAGGCCCTGCAACAGCAAAGTGGCCTGTCTGATATGAGCGGCAGTTTAAGGGAAAGTGGCACCTGCCAGGGTATAAGGCCTTACCTGTACAATTTTCTAAGGTAGAGAAATTACAGATGGCATCCATGCATTCTGAAAAGATGATGCCAGTATGTGAATGAAACCAGCAGCCAGATACTAATCAGTACCAATCTTTTGTCCACATCGGATTCTCTTTCTTGTTTTTGTTCAAAAAGACTCCTTACCTTTGATTCCCGTGTGCCCGTGAGCCAGATGTCTTGGTCTCTGAATTGCTTTATATTAATTCATATTTATTCCTTCATACCAAATGTTTTTGGCAAGAGAAATGCATCACCTTCTTAGGGCGTGAAGTTTGAAAGGCTATGACTAAGTCTCAAGTCTCTGCCCATTTCTTCAAAACAGTGTTGTGAAAACATAATTTGTTCCATTTCTTTAGTTGAAGCTATGAAAAATACCAAAGATAAAAGTTTGACATAAAATTGTATTTTATATCTCAGCATGGTGTGTAGTGTGTTCTTTTAAAAAAAACTGAGGAGAATTTTAAGTATCATGACTAAAAACTATCAGCAGTTGAACAGAAAGTCATGTCCTTAAGAAACAGGAAAGAAATCCAGCAAAGACCTGACACAGGACCTGAGAGATGCCTCTGGACTTTCAGCTGATCCATCTACTGTTCACTAAAACCTCATCAAACAAGGAGAAAATGCTGAGGTATGAAAATTACACAAGAACTGGACTGAAAATCAGTGACAACAGGTCTGACGGAGTGATGAATACACATCTGACATTTTTAGTTCAAATATTCATCAATATGTTTTGAGGTGGTCAGGGGAGAGGTACAACAGTGAGTGTCTACAGCCATCTGTAAAACACGGTGGAGGCTCTCATGGTTTGAGCTCCATGTCAGCCAGTGGTGTCGCAGATCTTGTCAAAATATCAGAATTCATAATTTATCAAAGTACCATCAGATTTTGATCCACCATGCAATATCATCTGAAAACATCTGATTGGCAACAGCTTCATTTTCCAGCAGGACAATGATCTCAAACACACTGCCAATGCAGTAAAATCATACCTGGATAGAAAAACACACAGAGGAACACCATCAGTCATGGATCGGCCTCCCCAGAGCCCGGACCTCAACATTATTGAAGCAGTGTGGGATCATGTTGACAGAGAACAGAACAAAAGGCAGAAACATCCAAAGAAGAGCTTTGAATGTCCTTCAAGAAGCCTGGAGAACTATTCCTGAAGACTACTTAAAGAAATGACAAGAAAGCTGCCTAAGAGAGTTCAGACTGTGCTGAAGAATAAAGGTGGTCACACCAAATACTGACTTTCAGGTTGTTATTACTGTATAAACTCTGTTTTTGCCTTATATGCTGCCACATATCATACACAAGACCTTATATCTTACGCTATTAACTTATACCTTATATGCAATGTTTAGTTCTCAGAGCTGTGGGCTGATTTCTGAAAGGTGCCGAGCTCTGCACCGTCACCACCTCTGTGCTAGAGGTGCACTGAAATTATCAACTTGAGAGACCTCACATCTTCCACAAACAAAAAACCACCATGAGACACTTTCCCACTTAAACAGCATGAATTTGAAACAGCGAGTGAAATTTATTTAAATTAAATAAAATCTTGTACATTTCACAGCTATAGGGGCCTACATAGTAAGCAAAATAAAGTCTACTCTTTGTCCATGTGCAGAACTACACCACAGGGTAGCTCCAAAACAGTCTGTCATCATTTGAATATAGGAGAGGGAGTTTGCTTGGTGGAAGAAGACAGCCATAGCCAGATCTTAC
>VUQG01004333.1:0-10293 GCA_015106755.1 Etia nguti
TAATAATCTAAATCTTACAACCAAAGTTTTCATCTGATGTAAAATGTATAGAAATCCATTATTGTTTATAGTAACTATTAAGTCTAATATATACCCTAGTAATAGTAGTACCTCTAGACCTTTTTCCTTTGGGAAGGTACAATCTGTGCAGTCTGCAATTCTGTTGAATAAAGATGTTGAGTCTATTTAATTATTGTAGAAAAATAATTGATTTCTGTGCATTTGTTTTACACGTGCATTAAATTAAAGTCGATTACGTCAATTAAGCATTATGAGGCGGAGGGTGGTTCCCTATTTTTTTGCTGGGAGTTGGCAACCCTATTAGTTAGGTTGTTTAATATTTTCGCTAAGTACTCTTTAAAATACCAGAATAGGGAGGATGGTGTAGGTTTAAGTTTATTAGATTGATCAGTATTGCTGAACTATGAAATATTTTGGGTGCAGTGTATTTTTTGCATAAAGGTATAACAGAATAGCTTTAGTGTTTTGTTTTTTAAAACTTGAGTATAAACTTATACAAAATGCAGCAAGATTTTTTTTTCTTTTTCTTTAAACAGTTTTATTGATTATAAAATACACTATATCGGATTCATATCGGTATCAGCAGATATCCAAATTTATGATATCGGTATGGGTATCGGACATAAAAAAGTGATATCGTGCCATCTCTACTAATTACATAATGTACTTCATCAATTTTAAGAAAAGTAATGAGTATTGTGTAATACGTTACTTTTTTTTAGAGTAACAACTCCAGAAGTGGTAAATACAGATGTAGTTTCTGGGGCTGAAAAGTGAATTCAGTGCCTTAAACCTGCATTTTTTCTGAAGGCCAGCAGAGGGCGACTGCTCTGGTTGCAAAATATACTTTAGAATTGTACACAAGTGTATAAGGAAAAATTACACTTCTTATCACTTCATTTGTGACCTGTGTAAATTGTTTCCTGATGTGGTTATGTTCATAAACTCTGAGAGTCTTACTGGAAATAGCATGAAGTGAACAGTAGGTGATTTAAAACGTGGCTGCTGTTCCAGCATGCAGTGTCCTCGACAAAAACGCTCAAGTGAAGCATTCACATCAGGACACGGGGCCATTACAATGGCTACATCCATCTTTTATAAACAGTTGATGGCAACAACCATAAAAGATGAATGATGAGTCTGTCAGCTACAGACTGATCTATTTGTGATGAATCACGGGACGCAGTCACCTTTCAAAAACAGTCATGTGATAGACATTACCTTCCCAAATAATGCAGTGCAGCACACTGTCGGCCTGCTCAGATGGAGACCCTGCAATCTCGCCTTTTGGATTTTTAGCATCTCTCGGCGTGCACATATTATTTATTTCATGTTCTTCTTCTGTTTTTCTATCTGCAGCTGAAGCTGTTGAATCTGTACATCAAGCGCGCCCAGTCCGGCTCCACCGGCAACGAGCCCTCAACCGATGGCCTATAGGATACAGAGCACCGTCCCGCAGGGCAACTACAGAACTGCAGCTATGCCCACCCAACATAAACCATCTGTTTATGAGAACACAGAAACACAGACCGAGAACAAAGCATTCACAGGAGCAAACTACATACACCGCACACACACACACACACAGCTGTTAGGTACACACAGTCATCACACATGCAGAGGAGAGTTGTAGTTCTATTCACCATTTCTTAGGATCCCTTCTGACTGAACTGAACCCTCAAACTCGGATTAAACGTAAACAGACATGCAGTCACACCCTCCACAGGCTTGTCACTACTCACTCAAGGATGAAGATATTAAACACCCGTCCTGTCCGCTCCGCTCCGTATCCACACAACACTCCCTCTGAACAGCATCTCGAGGTCAACAGGAAGTGGTGCATCTGCATGGTTCTCATTTCCCTGGGAGGTAATATTCCTCAAACGGTGCTGTCTCCTCGTTTCCTTCTCGAACACTCATTAACTTGGGGGAGGGGGGTGCCAGGTAGACGGGAATGTAATTTTACATTGTGTCATAGTTTGGATTTCTTTTACGCAGAGAGGTTTTACTGCAGTGGTTTTTAATACCCAGAGTTTTTCTCTCTCACTCAGACATCAACACGTGTTTCAAAAGGGTGCTGATGAGCCTGAACGGTACGACCGGCCGACCCCAGCACACACAGCACTAACGCGAGTCACAGTGGGTCCTGCCTGCTCATAGCAAATGCAGTACATACAGATTCCAAAGTTTAGGAGGCGTTATGTGCTTGGCTATGCATGAGACTAAATTTAAAAAAAGATTAATAACTTTTTATTGGGGTCTGTTGTCAGAGTGGTCTGACTGGGGTTTTAAATTAATGTGAACAGTGTCCGCCCCTTTCAGATAAATCCATGATGTCCTCCATTTCTCCCATCTGGGATCAGTTCTGGGCAACACCTGGAGAAAGATGGCTGCTTACTACATGAAGTATGACAGGACATGGCTTCTTATCACATAGTGGATATGTATCTATATACGATATTAAAATGGAGTATCCAAATAACAGTGTCATTCAGGGGAGTTTCCCAGAGAGGGGTGCACGCGCGCGCACCTGTGCCCATCCTTGTTTTTATTTTTATTTTTTTCCCTCTCTCTCTCTCACACACTTATTTTGTTTATCTCCGCTGAGAAATTTGTAGAAATGTATTATTTACAGCTCTGGAAAAAAAAAAACAAGTCATGTCTCACTTTTCTCCTGTTCGTGTCTTTCTTTCCTTCCTCTTCTTGTAACATTCTAGTTTTCACTGTTGTTTCCTCCGTGCATTTACAAAGCTGTGCTTACAATAAAATAAAGAACTTGTACAGATCAAGATAAGCCCCGCCTCTTTTCATTTCTGCACTATAATAGTGCCGCGGTGAGCAGAAATACAGTGCATGTGTGGGTCTGTAACTCACAGGAGTGTTGTTCATCCAATTCAAGAGGATAGACCTGTTAAATGCTAACTGAATGTTGTGGTTCATCTGATCCAGGATCAGTGATCAAACCTCTACAGTATCTCATAAATATTTCGTAGTGCCTTAAAGAGTCATTCCAAATTTACACTGAGTGTGACTGTGCCACAATTTCAGCAAACACCTCGGTATGAAAGCATCAAAAATGCAAAATTACTTTACTGTTTAATATCTAGCAGTTATTTTATTCTAAAACAAACTAAAGCCGTAAATAAAGACATTCTGTTTTGTCACGTCCCAGAAAAAGGAGAATTTTGTTTGATGTAACCCATGAAAATGTTTTAAGATGCCACAATTTGGAGATAAGGATTTAAAAACTTATAAATAAATATTGAATGAAAAATTATAAGAAATGGATCCGGGGGGGGGGAAGCACATTTTAGAATGTAAATAATACCTGCATATAATTGGATTTCAAATTAACTGGTTAATTTAAACCAGTGCAAAGCAAAAACTGAAGTAGATATCTACACAGCCCGTCTAGTTCAAGTAGATTCAAGAGAAAGGCTGAACAGGGTGGAAACATTTATTCTAAGCTGCACAGGTGATCGGTTTGATGCTTGTTTTGTAAGAAATTGGTGAAAATGTGCGTCAGGATTTTATCCTTGCTTTGATAAACCAATCAACACCTGGAGTTTAATTTACTGTCCAATAAAGCAGTGGGTTTTTCCAGCTGTCGCTCTCCCGCAAAGAGCAGCAGCAGGTGGGAAAACGTGGACTCATTAAGAAACATGTTAAGAAAGTGGGCTAATCCACACATGGAATAAAAGATAACATTTAAGTCTTATGCAATATAGCTATTTGTGAAACTGGTGCTATATTTCATGTATGCATCTGTCCTCTGGGCTGTAAATTTAGGAACAGCTAAAGAGAGTCCCAGATACTGTCTGACCTGTAAAACCCCCTGGCCTCGCTGCACTCGTCTGCAACCTGCCAAGACCCTTCAGTTCATACCGAGTCTGTCCTCAAAACAATTCCCAACTTAGGAAAACATATCAGTTACACTGTTGAAGATGGATGTGGTATACTTTAGCAATTTTACATACTTAAACTTTGTAAACTCTGGTGTTTTGCAGGTAACAACTAAGCGTGGTAGTTCTCTGGGTCGGAAATCTTAACTTTTTGGCAGTTTTCTCCATAAATTGGCCTTAATTTCCTAGAACAAGAAGACCTTGTTATGAAAAGTGAGTGTTATTGGTCGGAAAGAAAGGGTTTATCGCGTAGTTATTGGATATTTCTAGACAGTCAAACCCACAGAATCTAATCCTTCAAATGCTCCAGATGGTCTGAAGATTGCACTCGCTCATCACGGGCATGAATGTAATTGTAATTTTTAGACTTTCAATGATTTCCCTGAACTGGGGTGCCTGTAGCTCCTGGGCAAAATACTAACCCCAAGTTGCTCTCCGATCCATCCGTCGGAGTATGAATGTGTGGGAATGTTGGATAGAAAGCACTTGAGCATGGAAAAAAGTGCTTATATGAAAGAATGTGAATGAGGCATGATGTATAAGGTGCTTTAAGTGCTCAGGTAGAGTAGATAAGTGCTAAATAAGAACCAGTCTATTTACTGTAACGGTTCTTTTCGCAGGGTGAAATGATTGTTCAGCATACATCTTTAAGGAAATGTGTGCACAAGTTTGAATTTATTTTGGATATTCTGTAAACCGTACAAGGTGAAATGTACTCGCACGTCACTAATATTTGGTGAATGTCCCTTAGTGAGTTGCAACTCAACCAGACTCTATTTGTAGGGATCAACAAGCTTCTGGTGTCTGGTATAGCATTCATTTAAATCGGTTGGTTTCTTCCTATGGATCTGGCTTTTAAGCCTCTTCCACAAATTTTCAATAGGGTTGAGTCCAAGGCTTTGGGAAGCCTATTCCAGCAATGTAATGTTACCCTACTTAATCTATTACAAAGCCAGTTTTCATGTGTGTTTGGGATCATTCTCCTGTTGGAACACCCAACTGTCTTCAAGTTTCAACCATCTAGATGTTGATTTGAGGTAGAGTTCTAGCTAATTTGTAATAAGTGTATCACTGGCCAAAAAGCAGCCCCAGAGCATGATGCTACCACCACCATGCTTGACAGTTGGTAGTGTTCATAGGTGTGAAAGCCTCACCTTTATTCCTACAAATGCACCTGGTGTCATTGTGACCAAATAGCTTCAGTCTTTGACTCGCCTGGCCATTACTTCTGTAACCAACACAGCAGTTTTCAGTTGTGCATTTATGTAATTAGAGTTAAGTAATAAATTTGCTTTTGGTGACACTAAGTGTGGAACACATGAGTGATGGCTGCTAAAACGGCCTCTGTACACCTATATACATACTGAATTAAAAAAATATATATATATTATTAATTACTTTTTAAAAAAATGTTTTACAAGCTGTTTATTGCAAATCCTTAATTAAAAATGAACAAGTGTTATCCTGTTTTAGTGTTGTGCAACATGAATTTTAGCTCTGTCCGTGCTATACAAATAAAGTTATCACTGCGTTGTGTTGTTGATATTTGCATATTTGGTGTTGACTGTCGTGTGTTGACGTCCATATTATGGATTTCCTGTCAGACAGAAGGACTTTAAGTCATGAGGCGGGCCTCCCCTCCACCCACCCCTCCCACCCCCCTTTTCAGGGCCAAAATAGCGTGTGTGCCCCTCTCCGAAAAACTTCTCTATCGACAGACTTGAGAGTGCGCCACGTCCAGGGTCCGAGCAATGCGTAATTATTGACCAGAGAGTGGAAAAGGTCTGCAGCCATCTTCTGTGGACTGGACTCTTCTTCTTGCTCGAGACTGACATGAATGAAACACTGAGCTCCCGTTTGGACCTCGTCGTCGGAACCGGGCCGAGTGGTGTTTATGTGCAGGAGAAGTGAGGAAGACGGCTGATGAGACGCGATGTTGTTCTGGCAGCCGTACACTGAAAACTTCCGAGCCCCCCTACAGAGACAGAACAGCGGCTATACGAGGTATCCGCTCATGTACACCTCAAATGTAAATGTTTGGTTTAGTTTATGTCCTCACAGTGTGGGTGTTTGGAGCTCTCAACAATACCTGTTAATAAATAACTCAGTGAAAAGGTCAGCGCCCTGTCGCTGTATTTGCATCAGAGATATAACATTATTTTTACGTGACACTGAGGGGTGTTTGCATGCCCACAGGGTTCATATTTGTTGACAGTAATGACTTTTTGTAGATATGTGTTATAGTTTCAGGGAGGCAGAGCGCAACTACAGTTGGACACAATGACGGAAGCTCGAAGGTTGCTGATTGGCTAATAATTCTGCGCTGGGCACAGAGGGCGGTGTCTGATTGGCTGGATGCAGTCCTTGGCATCCTTCCCGAGTCTGGCGGTGGCAGCCCTGCGGGCTTCAGAGACCGACAGTCTGTGTGCTGAGGGAGCCATGTTGATGCTCGGTTTTGTGTCAAACGCTTCATTTTGGATGGTTAACGGACTGCGTGTTAAAAATAAGGAGCCCCGGCGGTGATTCCAGCCCCGCGATGAGAAGAGGAACGCGGAGTGGGATGGTAGAAGGAGCGCCAGAGGAGAGCCGCTCTTAGGTCACCGGACGTAGCTGAAAGCAAGTGAAGTTGATGCTAGTTAGCTTCATAGCTAGGTAGCAACAGCTGGTGCGGGGCGCTGCGTGGGATGCGGTGTGTGGATTAAAACAATATTTCCCCCCCCCTCTGCTTGTGTCGTTCTACTGAACAAACGTCAGCCGGACTGTATGTACTTGAAGCAACAAAGACGCTGCTGAATTCACGCTAGCTTGCTTAAGCTTCCCTTTCAAAGCTAGCTATTAGCTAGCATTAGCATGCTGACAATCAGCTCGGATCTTCAGTCACGACTAACTATTTACTCGCTGAGTGGGTTCTAGGTTACTTTCAGGCAGTCTGCCAGTCTTGGAGCACCCCTTTGTGCGAAAATAAACTCTCAGAACTCGAGTGGAGATATGGCAATGCATCCAGTCTCTGTGGAAAGCTACCGGTTCGCCTGCCCAGCTTGCCAGGGAGCGGCTAGCGGGCTAGCAGCATAACTTTCCTCTCACGGGTGTCATTCAGAAGCTGCAGAGCTCACTTCCTCTATAAGCCGACCTCTCGTACCTGAAGCAAGCTGGCGGCCATCCGAGTAGAAGCCGAGGACAAGGAGCTGGGGCCGATGGCCTGGGTGCTGAAGATGGACGACGCCACCATCGAGTCGGGGCTGGTTCACGACTTCGACGCCAGCCTGTCCGGTATCGGGCAGGAGCTGGGCGCTGGAGCCTACAGCATGAGGTTAGAGAGACTGAAGTCAACATGCCAGTCCCAGCTTCAGTGGGTCGTTGGCAAGAACAGCTCTCTGAGTATTAACATTACAGCCCCCCTGGGTGTGTTACTCCCTTTGTGCTGGGTGTTATGGTTTCTCTTTGTTTTGGGATTTGGACTCGAGCAGTCACTGCAGGGTGCCACGATCAGGGATGAAGATTAATTTCTCTAAACACACACAAAGGCAGGGAAGGGGACACGTGTCATACTGCCAGGGACAAAGATGTTTTATATCAGTCTGCACTGTTTCTCAAAGCACGCTTGTGCTGCCAGTAGATGGGTAAAGTTTTTGTTACACCCAGGAAGTCAGGGAGACACTGTTTTGGTTTTAAGAGCAGGTCTGTGGCTTTGTTTCTCATAATCAGGGTTATGTGAAAACAAGTGGCTGCACATGTCTAGGCGGATGGGACTGAATTTAGACTATTTTTAATGCAACTGTTCTAGGTTATAAATGAAAATGCTCACGCATTTTCTCCTCTCTCAATTTAGGACATATATGCACCTCATCTTTTATAACTGAAGCCAGTATTTTTTCTGTTTACCTGCTCCTGACCTCTCTAAGAAATGATCCATGATCATATGGTTTTAGTCTGAATATTTTAACTCCAGTTGACATTTTTGAAACTCATGCTTTTATGCCTTTTCACACCCTCCCGAATGATTTTTCCTCAGAAAATGTAGCAGCAATTTAGTCACTGGAAATACACTTAGTTTAATGTATCATTTTACACTAGCACACCATCATGTTTGGCCCATTTGTTTGTGGGGGGAATCATACTAAACTGCTTAGGTTACTGTGCTTGTTTAAACATACTGAAGTCTAGAAAGTTTAGCATTGTTTTGATTTGTATGAGCACTGTTATTTTCAGTGGTGACCATTATTATCAAGTGCTAGCAGCCTTGACGATGGCTATCTGGAAATGGATATGTTATCATTATTATTATTTGATTTTTTATTTATTTATTTATTTTATTTTTTTAAATCGGTCAGATTTTTTTTTCAACATTGTTGTCATCCCATGTTCATTTAGTTTGTCCTTGTTTGAATTTTCCCAGAACATTTTCACACAATACCCAGCTCTAGTTGCAAACACAGCCTCTTTGTCACTATGCAGAAGAAATACAGAGAATCCTGGCATGTGACTCCAATAGTATTGGAAATCTAAATTTTATTCATATATATATATATATATATATATAATGCTTTTATTCTCATTGCATGTTTATATGTATCCTAAAACTGTTTCACCACACAGGCAGTCCATGAACAGACTTTTTTTTTTAGTGGTGTTTCACCAGTAGCAACACGCTGAGATGTTGTGAGGTGTATCTGAGGTTCCTAATTTGGACCCATTTATTTTATTAGAGGGAGATGTCTCTTCAGATCAATGCAGACTTAGTTTTTCTACAATGACAATGCCCCCCAGCTTACGGCAGTCCTATGCTATAACCTTCACACTCATCTGATCTTAGTCCAGTTTAAATGTCTGTGCCCTCTCGTACCAAAGACCACCATCAACAGACCAAATAAGGGAGTGTCTTTTGGAAGATTGGCATTCATCCCTGCAGTAGATTTCCAGAGAGCTGTAAGATGAATGCCAGCGTGCAGTGGAGATTTTCAGGTGTTACTGGCCCAACCCCTTATTTAAACACATTGTGTTGGTTTTTGCCAAAATATCTCACCTGCCTGTACACGCAGAGGCCAATAAACATGTAGTCTAGTAACAAATTTTATCTTCATAGTGCTGGTTTTAATATAATAAAAAGCCAGTTTTTCCCCGGTTTCTGGTCAGTCAGGTTATTCCAGCATTTATGCTGATAGTGCATAATTACACTGGCTGGGCAGCACTACTTGGGAATAATCTGTCTGCAGAGGATGCATGTGCATTTCCTGCAACTGTGCTGTCATAGTACATCTGACGAGTGGACGAGAACCTCTCTGGGGAAGCAGCTGAATGATGGTGGTGTGAACTGTCACGGTATCAGTACAGGAAAGGTTGAGACTTGCTGGTCATTAGTCACTGGGTTTTCCATTGAGGGGTGCATAAATAAATTCCTAATGCTTAAAAGAGTCACCAAATATATCTTGAAGTCAATATGTGTGGAAAGACTGAGCTGAGTAACTTTGTTATAAACCACCTGTTCAATTAGTAATTCTTAGTATGTGTGCACTGTTATGTAACAGGTTAATGGGAGGTTGTGATATTTGCATGATGAAGGCATGCCCACCGAGGGCACACATGTGCCTTATCTGCATCCGTCTGCTTTTAACGTGTGTTTATCTGAACGTGACGTAGGTGTGTGCCTGTCGCTTATGTGTGTAAGCAAGATTACTGGTATTCAGGGGATGGTGTGCATCGACAGTATTAGTTTCTGCTTCAGGCATAGTGCTGTCTGTCTGCGGTGCAGGGGTGGGTCGTGGGTGTGTTTGGAGTCAGCAGCCGATGGGAACAGAATGTCTCGGTGTTATTCAGTGGAACGGGCTCCTCAGATTTCAGGAAGCAGATGTAGTTTTCGTGGGCAGCATGGCTCAGCTGGGCTGTGGCACCCATGTTGGTAATGCCTGGGCTCGCTCGCTCTGCAGAGAAAACACACCGTCGAGTGATTGAGAGAAAGCAATACGGGGCAGGATAAATCTAGCAGGCAGCTGTTTGAAAGACTTCGTTGTTTTGAGGAAGGTGCTGCAGGAATTATTTGAAATTTGGCAAGTAGGTTTTAGTTTGGCTCCAGATTAGTTTTCCAGGTAATGAGACGCCCTGATCTACATATCTTTGCACAGATAGGACTTCTTTTTTTGCACACGCACACACTCCTCACACTTCTCTGTGCCCTCATTGACACTCCCATAGCATTTGTCAGGGTGAGCCGAGTACGGGAACGTTGTCTAGAGTGGCTGCCAAGCGTGAGAGATGGTATATGTCAGCAGCTCAGGCTATCTCTGGGTGTTTCTGTTCATTTATCCTCCTGCGGACTCATGCATACATAATTAGAGAGACAGTTTGATCGATGGAAAGTCTTCGTCACTTATTC